>PVIR01034601.1:0-17136 GCA_004026965.1 Petromus typicus | reverse complement strand
TTTCACAGCAGTAATCACCCAATTACATCAGTAATTATCCCCAGTTGGAATGTAAACCTTGGAAGTAGGTGAACAGTGTGAAGGCCAAAGCCCTGACTTCTTAGCGGCATGTCTTACATGTCTGGCTTTGGTAATGGCAACAAACATTGAATTATTGACCCTCTTATTTCCAGTAAAGACAAAGGAAGTCTCAGGGAGACATGACCTGGTACAGTTATTTCTGTGCTTAAAAATAAAAATGTGTTTAGCTTTAGGTTTATTTCCTTCTACTTAATCACCTAATCACTGGGCTTTCTGTTCCTTTTCACTGGGAAAGAAGCTTGGGCAAAAGCCCAGCTCATTTCATTCTCCAACACACAGGGACATTACTGCCTGTCAGCCACACCTAAGATTTAATTACATGGTGATTTCTTCTCCAGGGATATGTGACATTTTTAACTAATAAGAGAGTTGATGCATTAAAGTCATCTGAGGAAAAACTGTTAAATCTGGGCAAAGTATCCAAAAGTCCATGTGGAGTAATCCTGTTCCACTGAATCACGTCCCCTGCTGGAGGGCAGCTCTGAAGAAGCCCTCGTTAGTAGGTGAGTCTGTCTGGTAGACTGGAAACCTATGAGTCATGTGGTGTCACTGTGACTCATGTCATGACCACCACTGCCAAATCGCCATCGTCTAAAAGTTGGCAAAGGATGCAGATTGCTCAACTCATAACAGGAAGAAGCCAGGATAGAAGAAAGTCTAATAATGATCCTTATTATAAAGAGAATGATAACTGGAACAGAAGAGTAACCAAAGATAGGGACAGTGCCCTTCTTTTTTTTTTTTTTTTTTTTAAGTTTTTGGAGACAGGGTCTTGCTTTGTGGTTCAGGCTGGCCCTGAGCTCAGCCTCAAACTCACATCACAATCCTCCTGCCTCTGCCTCCCGAGTGCTGGGATTACAGGTTTGAGCCACCACGCCCAGCACTGTGGTATGTGGTGCTGGTTGCTGCTGGGCGTGAGTCTCCACACCCAGTATTGTTACGTGGTTACCGAGGATGAACCCTGGTCCTTGCGCTTGCAAGACAGGCGCCGGAACCACTGAGCTAACTCCCCGGTCCGACAGTGCCCTTCTGGTCACCTCCTGGGCCATTCTTTCCCTCACATCTGTTTCCAGTATGCTTTTGATGCCAGTAACAGGCATTCTTCTTCCCCCTTCCTTACATCTTTTCTTCAGGTTTCTTTTGTTTTTGCATTTTTCTGAAATTTTCGATTACTTTATAGAAAAGACCTTGACAATAACATATTGAAGCCAGAGCAGAGACAATGTGGAACAGGCTGGTGTTTAGTTCCACTACAAAACCATTCTCCAGCCATTGATAGAATTTTCATTTCATTTTCCAGCTTTTTTATTTCATTCCCAGCCCTCTACATCCTGATTAAAATGGCACAGAGTTGAATGATATGTTTAACTTTACTCGAAAATCAGCATCACTAAAATTAAATAAACTTGAAGATTTTATGAAGTCAGAAGACTCTTCCAACATGCTTGATACTGATTAGGTGATCAGATGGGAGAAAGGGTTTTTAGAAAATCAGTTTTCATAAAAATAGTCTTTGCCGTAAATCAGTTGAAGAAAATGTGTGTGCGCGTGCATGTGAGACATAACTGATTTGGGCAAAAGCGAGGACATATTAAGCTTCATTTTACTTCATTTTTATCTAGCTGAAGAGAAAGATAAAATATTTAAGAGAAAAATATCCTCTTTTGTTGAAATGTAGCCATGTTCTGGAGACCCCCTGCTGTGCACATTGTGACATAGTTTTTGTGGGGGTTTTTTAGAAGTAATAGTCATGTGTTCCTTGATAACTTCATAAGACTTCTTCCTTTACAATAGATCTATTAGTTTGAGGAGAAGGCTCCTGGCTAGACTTATTATAATTTTTCTTCCTGAAGACTTCTAGATATAGCACTAGTCTTGGGTTTTCCCAAAATCTAGTAGCACTGAGGTTTCCTGGCCATTAATACTAAATGGTTACCAAATGATATCAGCCCAGTTAACTTCTTGATCAAAGAGAGCTTGTATTTATATAAAAGGTTAGCTCTAGTCTCAGGTCCACAATTGTTTCACGCAATAGTGATTTTCTACTTTTTCCCATATTTTCAGTAATTCAAAATTAGTAAATTTTTTTGAGACAGTGTCTCTATTTGTAGTTCAGGCTGGCCCTGAGGTCAGCCTCAAAGTCATATAACAATCCGCCTGCCCTGCCTCCCGCGTGCTGGGATTATAGGCATGAGCCACCAGCATCGTGGTATGTGGTACTGACTGCTGGTGGGTGTGAGTTATCACTCCCAGTACTGGTGTATGTGGTAACCAGGGACTGAATCCAACCCCTTGAGTTTGCAAGGCAGGCACTGGAACCACTGAGCTAAATCCCTGGCCCCAATATAAGTAATTATTTTTCATAGAAATCTATGAGAAAGCCAACATTTTTTTTTTTAACAGAGTCTAGCTTTGTAGTTCAGACTAACCCTGAGTCACTAGGTAGCCCAGGTTAGCTTTGAACTCACAGCAGTCCTCCTGCTTCTGCGTCCCAAGTGCTGGGATTACAGGCGTGAGTCACCAAGCCTGGCACTGTGGTATGTGGTACCAGGGATCGAACTCGGGCAGGCAGATGCTGAAACCACTTAGGTAAATCCCTGGCCTGAGAAAGCTAACTTTATATGGGTGGAGGGAGATGCAGTGAATCAGAATCTAGACAACCTGAGTTTTCCTGTTTCTGCCCCAAAATGTCATGTGATCTTCAGAATATAGTCTCAGCAGTCTTGGTATCTTTTCCTATTGCTATCCTAAAAGAGAAACTATGGTTACTTATTTTAAATATCCTTTCAATTAAATTTTAAAGTTCTCTTCAAGCACTTGACCAGTAGATAAATATGTGCCCACAAAGACATATATAGAAAATATAATATATTTTTTAGTAATTTTCACTAATTTTAGAATCTATAGATTTAACAGTGGATGACTGAATTCTGCATAGTTCCATGGGTGTAACTTCCTGTAGTCTAATCTTTAATGTCTGTTGTTTAAATAACACTAATGATGATCTTTGAAGATAATACAGTTATTTCAAAAATTCTATGGATGCTTACAGTTTTAGTTAATCTTTATAGAAAATAGAAACAGTAAGTATTCAGACATTTGAAGAGAACAGAGGTGAAAAATATTTTGTAAAGTTATAGTATTTAAATACTCTAACATTTAAGGGTGAAGAACATATTGTGCATGTGTGTGTGCATGCACACACACGTGTGTCTATATGAGTATATGTATAACTCAGTTTAGAGAATCCTAGTAGAATTGGTTACAACAGTTCTATAAACATGAGAACTAAAAGCAGATCAGATTACCCTCTGGAAAGGACAGCTTATAATATCGTGAAAGATCTACTTGTTTATGCTTTCTACATAGTCCCTAAAACTGCTGAGACCTGTCATCATAGCCTAATCCAATACTGACTATATCTGGTAACTCATTTTGATGTATTAGCTTCTCATGTGAGCTCCTAGACAATGGTTCATAACAGATAAATTTAGCTACAAAGAAAAGAAAAATGAATATTTCATATGTTTCAAATTTAAATAAACCAAGGCAGAGTATGTATGATTCCAAGTGAAGTCAACTGCCAGGTCATTTTGGTTGGCATAACAAGTGTCACATCATTGAAGTCTTAAATTACTGCATAATTCCAGCATAGAGAAGAGAGAGTGAAGGAGATAGTTATGGAAAGCATTAAAGATGGGTCACTAAGGATATTCTTTCCTTAAACTCTGAGAGTTTATACACTGAGGCCTTTCTAATAGGATGTAATTATATATATACCTTTGGAATATATATATATACACACACATACCTTTGGAACCATTTTTTAGTGTTTCAAAGTCCAGGCAAAAGCAATTACATAAGTTTTATAGGTCCCTCCAGAAAAAATTTCTTGTCAGAACTTAAAAAATAATGGCACAAAGCATCCAGTAATAACAGAATCTAGATAGATTCCAAACTGATGTGTTTTCCAGAAGGAGATATTCCAGAAAATTCATTCTCCAGACTGAATGTGAACATCTGATATTCAAGATCAGAGCAAGTTCGATGTGGGTTGAATCTGTGGGTTGGAAATCTGTTTACCTCTGTACTTGTTCCAGTAAAGACTGTCACGAAAGTGAGTTGCTCCGAGATCATCACACACAAGGGCTAAGAGCAGGAGACAGAAGGTGTACATCTCTGGCTTTCCTAGGTATGTCTTGCTTCTCAAACTTCTTTTAAAAATATGTTCCACCTAAGAAGGCCAGTTTGTGTCTCCACACAATGACTACAGTGACCCACTAGTAAATAAATCAATTACATTGTGTATACCCCACTTCACCTATGGATATGATGAATATTTGGAGTGTGTTTTTTGTGGTCTCAAGCCAAAAGTTAACCACAGGAAACAAATTTTTGAATCTCAGAAAAATAACTAAAAATCTATGTTTCTCACTTTATTCTTAGTACAGTTGGAAGGAACAGAATTCCAGCAGAAAGAGCTAATACAGCAGTGTTCACAACTTCTCAGAATTGAGATAGCATTCATATAAATCTTTCTTTGAAAGAATGTAAAGTACTCCACATACATTTTTTTCACTTGTTTTCTGAATACTTCTATAGTATAGCAAAACAGCACTTAATGTAGTTTAATTTTTAAAAAGCATTAATAATTTAATATATTTAAGCAAAACTAAGCAAGTGGTATTGTTCTAATTGCACATGCCAGGGAAATCAATTCTTAATAATGCTTCTGAATCAAAAATACTAAATTCACTTCTACCTTTTAATTAAATTTTTTTATTTTTATTTTTATTTCACCAGATATTCAAGACCATATTATTTTCTCAACTCTGAGCTAGTGATAGAGTCACATAATTTAGCATGTTGTTGCATGTTTCCATATTTCTTTTTTGGTTTTGTTTTGTTTTCTATTTATTCTAGTCTCAATCAGCTACTGGCTATTCAGTAAGCTGGAAAATACATTAGATAGATCCAGAGAAACAGAGCTGACTCTGTCATGCCCTCCATTTCTGCAAACTAGTCCTTCCTGAGACTCACTTTCCTAACAAATGAAGAAAAAGAAATGCTAAATGTGTTAAAGAATTGTCCTAAGATTAAATAAAATGATTGTGTAAAACTACTGTAAATATAAGTAAGAATAATTACAAACTAGTGAAGGCAGAGATAATGTTATATACTTTTCTTATAGACCTTGCAAGATTTAATGAGGTTTTGGGTCAATATGATTGAACACATAAGTGGATATTTAATAAATATTTCTCAATAATAAGCAATCATTGAGTACTTTCTATTTGCTAAGAATCGCTGCTGAGTGCTTAACATGATCTCTTTCATCTTTTGCCACCCTAGGTGGTTACATTACTATTATACCTGACCAAAAATGAAAAATCAAAGTTTAGAGAGTCAAGTAATCAGGCTGATACCTAGTAGTTTGGTTGCAGAGTCCTGAAATATTTTACTCTACTAGACATTCAAAGAATCAATGCTACTGAAAGAACTCAGAGGTATAAAATTTTATTCCAGAAACTATTAAAAATCAAAGCTATTTTAAGAAGTAGATAAGAATTTGTGAGGATATGTATAACTTTAACCCAGAAATCAAAGTACATAGATGGACCAACTTTTTTATATGATGGATTGAGATCATAGCATCTTTCATTAGAGATGCATTTCTTCAGAGAAATGCTTCTGTACTTTGGTGTGTCTTTGAGAACTGAAGTTCTAGCCTGTAAGATATTTCTATTCTTTGCCTGATCCACTCATTACAAGTCCTCTGAGTCATGGGAGCATAAATCTGATTGTGCACAAGGCCAATGGTAGCAAGATAATTGCACAGATCTAGTACCCCTTAATTACACTCTGATCCATAAATCACTGAACTGCCACAACCTCAGCTTTCTGGAATTCTCAATTTGTTTGAAATGCTTTGCTGTTGCCATTTATGAGAAAGCCACATTATCCTGTCTTTGTCTTAAGTTTATAAAAACAAAATTAAAAATGTGAGCATTTACCCTTCAGCAACTACTCATATAACAGACTGGTGGAAAGAAGAAGAAACAAATAAAATTGTGATATCTTCTTACATGAACAGCAGTGAAAGTTTTAATCTAAGAAACTAGTTAGCCCCACATGCATCGTGCTTTTGTGCTGGAAATTACACCCCTTAGCAGAAATTCAGATCTATTTCTCACACACACACACACACACACACACACACACACACACACACACACACACACATATGCATACAGTGCCATCAACTCCACAGGACTAGCCTGCAGATCCACTCTCCACCTCTTAAAAGTTCTTCCACTTAATAGTTTTGAGAAAGAAATTGTATAAACTTTAAAACTGTAATTCTTGAACAAAACAAGCAAATCATTGGGCCTGAATAGAGATATAATGATCAGATACCCACAAATTAAATTGAATTCATGCCCAAGACGTATATGCATTTAAGTATGGACTCCAAATTAAGATGCAACAACAGATCATAATTTTGCTGTCTTTTCTTTTTATTTGATATAACATATTTATAAATATGAAAGGTCAAATTCCTCCAGGAGCTTACAATTTAGTGAAAAAATACATACATGAGCTAGTAACTTCAAAAAGAGCTAAGAATAAGAGTGGAGGATGTATATTGTAAACTTGTGAGACAAGAAAGGGATGAATTATGTGAATTTTCTTATCAGACAAGATTAAAATATGAGAAAAGTCACAGAAAAAGAAAAAGTAATTAAATTTGAAGGAAAAATACACCACCAACGGGAAAGTGTAGTGGGTAGAACAGGCTGACAAAAGACAATATTAACTCTCCCTCTCCCTCTCTCTTTCTCTCTCTCTCTCTCTCACACACACACACACACACACACACACACACACACACACACCCCAAACTGGGGATGGATTGAACACAGGGCCTTCACACAGAGCTACATTACCAACTCTTGTTTTTTTCAGACAGGATTTTGCTGTGCTGCCCAGACTACACTCAAACTTGTGATTCTCCTGCCTTGGCTTCCTGGAGTGCTGGGAATACAGGCATGCACTATTATACTCAGCTAATAAAACATTATTAATTGTGGGGCCAGGGATTTAGCTCAGTGGTTCTGGTGCCTGCCTTGCAAGCACAAGGACGTGGGTTCGATCCTAGTAACCACATACAGAACTGGGCATGGAGACTCATGTCCACCAGCAATCAGTAACACATACCACAGTGCCGGGAGTGGTGGCTCACGCCTGTAATTCCAGGACTTGGGAGGGAGAGACAGGAGGATTGCTGTGAGTTCAAGGCTGAACTCAGGGTCAGCCTTAACTACAAAGCGAGACCCTGTCTCAAAAAAAAAAAAAAATTAATAGTGTATTTTTAACCTCATTCTTCCCCGAAAATAGTCCCAGCAAAGATGACATTATCCTAATTTTAGGTTTAGAGAAGTAAAAGTGTCTTGGTGGCCAGTGACATGATCATGATCCTCCTGTGTTGCATTAGTGAGCATTTGAGAGCTTTTGAGAAAGAAAACAAATGCAGCTGAAATAGGGAGCATGGGGCCAGAAGGTGAGGGGCGTTACAAAATGCTAGATGCTGCTACTTCATCTTCTAGGAACGGCAAGTCAGGGAAATGAGAAATAGGGATGTTTTTGTCTTTCAGATAATGTGCTGGGGATTGTATGGAGCTTCCTTTTGGCTATATGTGTGACAGAATCTACACTTTACAGATTCAGAAGGTCTGTACTAATATTAAGTCCTGACCTGCTACTTTAATAGGATGCACAAGCCTCTTGCTCCTAAATTTCTGCCATACTTCCTACTGTCCAGCTGTGTCCTTAATTCTCCTAGTACTCTTGCCTTTCATCCACAAAGTACACGTGTATCTAAGTTACTAAAGGAACGAAGTATGAGCCAGGCCAGGCATGGCGGGTGCAGACCTGTAATCCCAGCACTCTTGAAGACTGAGGCAGCAGTATTACAAATTTGAGCCCAGCCTGGGAAACTCAGCAAGTTAAGCAGATCGCGTATAAAAACAAATGAACAAATAAACAAACAAAAATACTTTTAAGGGCTATGAATACACTGAAGGCAAAGGCCTCGAGTTCAATCCCAGTATAGGAAAGGAAAAAAAAAAGTATGAATTAAAGACATGATGGCATATAGGCATATAATTCTTCAATAAAAACAAGAGTCTGACTTCCAAAGTGGTAAAAGTGATACAAACATATTTCCTAAAGATTCATGCAGCCCTCTGTAAGGAAGCTGCCATAATACAGTTCATCAAAGGCAGGGGTTAGCTTGAAGGGCCTCCACCCTTCCCCATTCCACCCAGGACCTGGTGCCATGCCTAGGCTCCTGGAGAGCTCCACTTCAAGCAATGTGATTCATAATAAAATAATAATAAGAATTTCAAAAAGGATAAAATCAAATATGGTAATTTATTTGCTTACAAAATGACCAGAGGTTGTGTTTAAGTTGCTAACTTCACTGACCTTGAATTCTGAGTGTACACATCAACACAAAAGCCCATCGACTGTGCTGTACATCCCATTGGCACTTCTCACTGTATTTTTGGGTTGCTTTGCTTCATTTCTCCAGGTGGTAATGTCAATTTAGACCCCAGCAAGCCAATCCCTTTTTTAGCCACTGTACTTTCATAACTGTCTTATTCTCCAGCCCCTGTTAATTATTTCTTTCCCGTGGTTCAAGAGGTGGTGGGGACTTGGGGAATCTTCCCGAATCCCACTGTAGGCTGACTGGGAAGCCACTGTCCTGCCGGTTATGTGGAGGAGCTGCATGCAGATGAGAGCTCCTGACAGGACAGGGAAAGAAGTGGGTCACAATGAAAAACTCAAAGGAATCAAACTCAAAGGAAAGAACCAAACATTTACTCCTCTGAAAGGGTTTTGTAAAATAATGAAAAGTAAAAAGTAAAAAAGCAAAAACAAAACTTTATTAATGTTTTTGAGAAAAATTTCAAAAAAGTGTGTTTTCCAAGAGAAAAGTCCTTTCTGTTCTGAAATTGGCAGCCAGACAGCCTGAGCATTTCTCTCCCTCATAGAAAGTGCTCTGTCAGGCAAGCTGCGATGAACAATAAGCTGAAAAACACACCACAGACTTCCACTGTGTTTTATTTGGCAGAGAGGAATTATTTCTCAGTACAAAGTATTTGCAACTGGCATTGGTTAAACAAGAAATTACAACTTTTAAAAGCTCTATTTATCATTAGCTGTGAAAGTGCAGACTTCACCGTCAGTTACTCTGACAAAGAATTACAGACCATTAACACTGCACAGAGGATAACAACACTCTTGACCTTCAGGGGAGGGAAGATAAGAAGGTACATAGCAAGAGGCTCCAGGGCCTCCCCAGATCTTCCTCTCTACCCTTCCTTCGTAGCCGCTGACTCACTCTTCTCTCTCTCCCTGTCTCTCTCACTCTTTCTCTCTCTCTCTCCGTCTCTCTCTCCCCTCTCTGTCTCTCTCTCTCTCCCCTCTCTCTGTCTCTCTTTGTGTGTGTGTGTGTGTGTGTGTGTGTGTGTATGTGTCTCTCTCCCCCTCTCTTTCTCTCTCTCTCTCTCTCCCCTCTCTCTGTCTCTGTGTGTGTGTGTGTGTGTATGTGTCTCTCTCCCCCTCTCTTTCTCTCTCTTCCCCCTTACTCCAATCTTTTCCATTCTCGCTCCTTGCACTGCTATGATGGACTAGCACGTAGCTGCGACGCTCAGTGACCAAATCCAATCAGCAGCAACTCTCCTCTGAATGTGTTCTGTTGAAAATTACAAGATTGAGTCCTGAAAGCTAAAGAAATAATGTGGTGTTATTCCTTTCAGTTGCTTTCAGAGGTTGAATGGTCATAAAATAGTGGATTTTAACCCGCAAAAGACTGCTACTGTGATTGACTGTAAAACAACCTAGCAAGCTTTGAATAGTGCCTATGTATGCTTGGGAAGGACTTTTATGAATACTCTGAAAGCTTAACCCATCTTTAAGTGATTTCATTCCTTAGGAACAGCAAAACAAAGAGTTGCTTTGTTTTCTACTCTTTCAATTTAAAAAGAAAAATTTGTTTTGTTTTGTTTCCCCCCAAGTGGTTATATAATGTTAGGCAATTTCTCTGAAAAAATGCAGATAGGTATATATCCTTATTGAGCTTTAACTTCCTAAAAAAGCACAAGGCCATTATCAGTGTTTCTGTCACCTTGTTGCAAATTAAATTAGTTAATGGTCTTAAAGTTTCTCTCAGTGAAGCAAAGCTTATGAGGTAATATTATTCCCTTCAATATCTTTGGTTTTATTGGCTATGTTTATCTTGGTACACAAACATTAATATTTCATGAAAATGAAAAGAAAAACAATATATTTAAATCACTTATGATTTAACAAACGGTAACAGCAACGATCTTAAAGGTGATAGTAACAAAGATAATAATGATGGACAGGGATATAAGTGATACTAAAACCTAAGTTTGTAAAGATTTTTAATTACATAAAAAGTACTGATACATCCCCAATTACATGTATGATAAAATAATACTGTACTCATCAAAAGAGACTGGATGAAAATAAATAAAAATATTGTAAGTGTGCTCATTCCTCAGTGATGGAATGTGTATTTTTCCTCCTCTTTTTATTATGTATGATCAAATAGTGTGATGAATTAAAACATTTTAAAATAGATCACAGTAAAAGACTTAATGCCATCAATCTGCTACAAAGTATTTCTCTTCTCTTTGAATATGTTTATCCCATCTTTCCTGCCACTTTCTGAAGCAGCTCTGGAAGTCCTTATTGGTGTGTGCGTGCATGCGTGTGTGTGTGTGTGTGTGTGTGTGTGTGTGTGTGTGTGTGTGTGTATGTGTGTGTGTCTTTAATTGGCCTGTGGCGGTTGCCTCCATGTCCTGAATCAATTCAGAATGTTTTCCTTTCATGATCATTTTGACTTAAGGAAAAGCTAAGGGTTGAATGGTGCCAGATCCAGTGAATAAGGTGAATGTTTTACATCCCTGCCTTTTGTTGGATGGCACACAACAGCAGCCTTGACATATTTTTGATCACACCATTTAAAGACACTCATAAAAGAGGACTTCTCGAACTAGCTCACAGTGTGGCAAGTACAATGAGATAAGTCTGTTAGAATCAACAGGGTCTGTTTTGAGGGAAATTAATGGCAATGTGTCTTATGGTGTGATTTTTTAATTTAAACATTCACTGTATATTCCCATCACACCTGATATTTTCTTTAATTTTTTATGATAAGCTTGTCTTACATGTATTATTAGAAGAAAATAGAAAAGTTCAGTACCACCAAAGAACACAGTCAAAACTGAAGTATTGTCAATGAGATGATTATCAAGTGATAACTTTTTACATGGATATTATCACAACTTTTCAAGGGAAATCACTGTTCCCATTTTGCAATAAGTTGACTGAGGTTTAAAGAGATTAAGCAAAGAAGAGAAAAAAAGTTGATGTTAAAAAGGAAAAAATGGACACAAAGCTTATGTATATAAGAGGTGAGGCACTGGAAGGAGGGCAGGGAATGGGAAACAATGAGAATACATATGTACAGGTAAAAATTCTCAACAAGGAATGTGGTCAGAGTATATACCTAAAATGTACCAAACTCAATAAAGGGGCAAAAAATAGTGTTTTGCCGAGTAGAAACCAGCTGCTGTAGTCCAGCTGGTCGGTGTGCAGGCCCCGTTTCTCCTGGCTGTTCCCTGCCTGATAAGTGCGGGAGTGTATGAGAAAACTACCTTCACCAGCTCATTCATATTTGCATATCTTTTCCTGCTAATGTGTGTTCAAGAAGTCAATCCATTCATATGTGTAGCCTCTAATATCTCCAGTTTGAAGAATGTTCTTTCGCATTTGGTCTGCTGTGTTCACAAACACTATCACAGGGCTATCGCTTGTGGCTGACCTTCTCTGAAAATCCTGGGAGTTTGGATAGCTTTATTTAGCTGTATGAAGTTCAAAGAATGTGCCAGGCAGATTCGCAGTCCAAAAATAATCTTCTTTTATTGGTGCTCTAAATTAGCTCAGGAAGGAGTGAGCCGAGCTAAATTAAAGCTTTCATACAGCAAGATCCAGGGATTTTTACTGTGTGGTAAACGCTTTCTCTCTGTGAGAACTTTACTGTTTCCTTCCTCTAAGTGAGGCTGTGCTTAGAAGCAAAGAAAGTAGCTCAAAGCAAATCTGCACAAATTTGTTTTATTTGACAAAGACTCTGTGTAAGCCCCTAGTGTGGAATACTTAAAATTTTATAGGTTTTCTTAGCTTGTAAGGTAATTTGCATATAAATAAAGTGGTAAATGAACATCCTTTAGTACAGATGGCAAAATAGATTATTTGACTTTTTGGAAAACTGAATTCCAAAGAATGACCGTGTAAAGTATTTTCATTTACAAATGACTTGAAATAGCTTGACAAATCTTAAACACATCCCTCCTGGACTGCTGGCTCTACCTTATGCTATCTTTTCATAGCTCTTGGGATACCATCGTGCAGTCCTATCTGAGAGCTGCATCCTAGTGAACAGGCAGTGTAGAACGGAAAATACAACATTGTTTCAGGTTATCCCTTTTTCTGTAGTATGAAAGTTCCCCTAGCCATGGCTGTTAGCACAGTTCCCACAGTCTCAGCGTAGGGTGACAGCCACTGACCAGCCTGCTTTGTGGCCCTAAGACTTCAAAGACCTCTCTCTCCTTTGCTGTTTTCTGCTTTGCATCTCCTGTAGTGTCCATTGCAGGTGTGAGGCACACATGGGTCCTCTCTGTCTCTCTTTCTGTTCTTTTGAACATGTCCATTGTCACCAATGGAAAATAATAAGGTGCCAAAGTGTTTTTGTTGAAGTTTAGAGAAAAGCATGCGTATCCTTTATTTTTCCACAATGGATAGCTACTACAGTTCAGAAAAATTACCCTAAGTTGAACTAACAATTTGCCATAACTTTAGTTGAGCTTCTAGTAAAGGCCCTAAAGAAGAGAGCTAAAAAGCATTTCACTCCAAAAAGAACTGAAAGGAGAAGGGAAGGCTTGACACAGGGAGGGGAAAGATGCAAGTTTCACAGGCAAGGGAGAGGAGACCACACACCCATATGCTGCTGAGCGTTTCTCATGGGTAGGAGGAGTTTGCACTAAGAACAGAGAAAATTACATAGGAATTAATATGTCCCAGTGATAAACTCCCAAGACAAGCAGTATGAAGACTTTGGATCTTGAGCCTAAGGAAGAGAATGCTTTCCTCCATCTCACCGTGGCTGAGCAGCTCCCCTTTCCTTAGCCTAAGACAGCAACCTTTCCTCCCAAGGGCACTTTCTCCTTCTACCTAGTGTTTATGAACAACGGATGAGACAGATATCAATTTATTCCATAAAGTTTTTGATACCCACATCAGATTGCCTGGGTGTGTAATAATTGTGTGGCACCTTGTTTTGAGTGGCCAAGATTGCAATACAGCTACCAGAAAGCCCTTGGGGGACACAATCCACAGGCCTGAATAGGGACTCAGGTTGCAGTTAGTTCTGCTACTACCAAAGCTGATCTTTTGCAAATCACTTCAGCTTCTTCATTTTCCAAATGAGAGGTGTGGAAGGACACACTGTCTCGCTTCTTCTTCCTTGGAAGTCCATACAGCAGTTACTGCATTCAATCATGTTAAAATCAGTTATGTTGCATGTCAATCCTCCATAAATTCCAGCAAACCTTCCCGGCCACTACTGGAGAGAAAGAGACTCTGCTATTTCAAGTTCTCACAGTTACATATAAGGTCAGACTATCTCAGCATCCACCCAGATTGCCCAATTCTGGCTGTTTCCTGCCGTATTCTATGAAGCTGAATGACAAATGAGAAGAACTGATGCTGTTACCTCCCTTTTAATTCCTAGTCTAATGTTATTGTAACAAGAACAAAATCTTTAGATGTTATCACACTTGATTTCATCTATAGGGACCTTTCAAGCGCAACTGTTACTCATTAGACGCCAGTGGCTGAAAGCATTTGGTTATTACAGGAAAAGGGAAAAAGAAAATCAGTAAAGTTTATTTACAATCTACTTTTATTGATTTGGCAATAAAGTAGCAAACCTGAATTAATAAAAAGATATGCTTTGCACTAAAAACATAAACTATTTTATATTAAAGATTGAACCCAGGGCCTTCACACTTAACTACATCTCCAGTCCCCCTCTTTTTTTTAATGTTAAAATGATCTCACCAAGTCACTATGTTGCCCAGGCCTGCCTAAAACTCTTGGTTCATCTGCCTCAGCCTCTCAAAACACAGGAATTACAGATAAATAGTAGTAAATATTGTGACATATTTCTCTGGTTTTAAGAATCATTCTCAATTCTTACTGCATGGGATCATACATACATCTCTGCCCATTTGACTAGCTTTTGAGTAAGAAAACACAATTACACTGGATACATGCATCTCTTAAATGGACATATACATTGGGCCTGCCTACTCATGCATATACCTAGACCTTTCATAACAATAATTTCCAACTTAAAACTCACAGATGAACCTAGTGATGTCTAGCTGAACATCATTTACCCTTCAGAGGCTGTGGCTGATCTGAGAGACACAAACTCTTCTTACTTATTATTGATAGCAATACCTGCCCTGTGATCTCCATAGGTGAAACAAGGCTGGACCCTGTCTGCCGTGAATACCAGATGAGGAATTTTATCTCCCAGAATTTCCTTAGAAGTTCTGTTTCAACTTTAAATTCTGGTAAGTTATAATTTTTCTTAAATTCATTCAAAAATTGATCCAACCATATGTTGGCAGGTACTCTAACAAATGCAAGTGAGAAAATGAAATCATACAGTGCTGACATTTGGATATATTTGCACATGGGATTCAGACACACATGCATCTGGAATCCAAATTATATGGTAATAAAAGTCCTTCATGGTAGCAACTTTACTCTAAGAAAACTACAAAATTTCTTTAGAAAATTAAAATTCATTTGCTGTATGGAGTATCAACATGGCAAGAATAGTATTGTCTCTTCTCACAGAAAACATGAAAGTTAAGAACAAAATATGTGCAAAAAAATGAAAGTATTTCTCCCAGCTATTTTTATTAGTGTACACTTGCAATATATAATCGAGCTGTTCTTTGTGTGTTTTGTTTGTGGTACCAAGGATTGAACTCACAAGGAGGCATGCATTTGCAAGGCAGGGGGTGGCACCCCAGAGCTGTTCATTTTGGGAAACTGATACATGCATGTATGTGTCTTCATCATTTTTTATCCTTTCACTTCCAATGATCGCACCTTGTAAGCACAGAACTCATGTGAATTTTGCACTACGTAGACGTGTTACTTTCTCCGCACATCTCACCTTCCCTTACTCAGATGGGATCCTCACACACACACAAAAATTGACATTGATCCTTTGTCTCACCTTATAAATTTGCTTCAGTCTGAGATCTGAGTGTCTTATCTTCTTTATCCCATTTCCAAAGAAAGTGTTAAGTAATAAAGTTGCTATATCAACTCTATTATCCACCTTCTGCAATAATATGAAATTCCTTATTCCTAAAGGTTTTCTTTTAAGACACTGGCTGAAACAAGTTTTACCTAATACATACTTTGAAGATATTTATAATGGTGATAGTTGAATTTAGTGAGGGTCAGTGATGAGGGGGACCGCAGCTCAGCAAGAAAGTTAACTGTTATTCTTTTCTGGACCCCTTCTAAGGGGGGCAGAGCTGCCATATCAAATATCCTGTTTCCTGAAAGCCTGCTCCTGAGATTGGTGTGTGCAGGAAATTACATCATCGGAGAATTCAGTCACACTGACCCCCATGCACCCCCATCCCAGCATTTGCCCTCTGACCCCTCCTCCCTAATCACATTTGCATGCTGTCTCCACTCTTCATAGTATATTTAGAACCTTTTTGCAGTATATTCTATGTTACAAGTCATTTATCAATGCTAATTCATTTCTTCTCACTGTCATTCGTTTGAGGTAGAGCCCTATGATTAGTAATCATAACAAAACCATACTATTTGGCTTTTCCATAGCCTCTGACTCCTGAGAATGCTACACGTATTAACAGCACACATAGCAGAATGGCTCAGGTCACAGGGGATTGGGGAGGAATGCTACGAACAGCCTGAATGGAATAAATTGAAGGTTGGGTTGGAACTGAATCAAGACGCTGGTGTTAACATGCTGAACTATTTAGGGAAAGTTCCAGGATCACTTAATGATGAAAAGCAATAAGGCTGTCAAAATTTGCCTGGAATATGTGTAAGATTAGGCCAGCTCCTAAAATTCCCCGAAGTACCTCTAGGTCAAGGGCTTTCTGCAGAAGGTAAGCATTTTTGATGAAGTAAAAATTCCAAAAGTCTCAGTCTCAGAAAAATGTGAAAAAGTAAATGTGTGTGTGTATGTGTGTGTCTGAGAGAGAGAGACAGAGAGAGAGACAGAGAGAGACAGAGACAGAGAGAGAGAGAGACAGAGAGAGAGACAGAGAGAGAGATTTCTATGAACATATTCTATGTTATGCATTTCAATCTTCAATGATGGTCATAGATTACCACTTCTTATCTTTAAAAAAAATGTCTTTCCAGCTAGGAGACTCAAATCCTTAAATACAAGAATTCTAGGTAGTTGGAAATAAGCACAGCTCCAAATGTTTATCAAATATACACAACAATTTAATAATAACATTAAGATGATTCTTTACAAGGAAAAGTTAGCTGCATCTAAAATAATTCAGTAGTGAATTGAAGAAAGATAGTGCATTAAGCTTACCAATAACATTTAATCTTAAAAATTTAGGGTCTTTTAAGAAATTCTTCAAATTGAGAATTTGATCAAAAGTGTTGAAACTGTAGAAAATCAAGATATTGGATTCTTAACCTGTAAGAATTTATATCTCTTCGCTTGGAAAGGCTTTCTGGCCCTGGGCATTGTTAACATAAATGCATATTATTTCCTAGGAAAGTAAACATAAGTAGATCCTACCCCGATTTTGGACTGCCAAGATGAAAACAACTCTTGTATTATGTAATTTGTTCCTCTCTTATACCATCACTTTC
>PVIR01034600.1:0-16933 GCA_004026965.1 Petromus typicus | reverse complement strand
TGGATTCAAAGGCAAGCACTACCCTGCCAGTTCGTGTAGCTGTTGTTTTTTCACCTTATTCCTTTCTTCTTGATGAGGTAGCTTTTTTGTCTGCCTCTAATAGGAACCTCAGCTAGGTACTCCAGGAGATAGCATGAAATGAAAAAATTGTAGCTGGGTGTGGTGGCCTCACCTGTAATCCCAGCCACTTGGAAGGCTTTGGCAGGAGGATTGCAAAATTAAGGCCACCCTTGGCAGCTTGGCAGCTGTCTCAGAATCAAAAACGGGTAGGTGATGTAGTTCTGCAGGAAGGCTTGGGTTCAGTCTACAAAATACAATTTTAAAAAAGAAAAAATACAGTGCCGGGTGTGGTGGCTCACACCTGTAATCCCAGCACTCAGGAGGCAGAGGCAGGAGGATTGCTGTGATGTGAGTTTGAGGCTGAGCTCAGGGCCAGCCTGAACTACAAAGCGAGACCCTGTCTCAAAAAAAAAAAAAGGAAGAAAAAATAAAAATTTTTCAAGAGATTCTTGACATTGTGTTGAAAAGACAGTAAGTGTTGAAAAAGCAGTAGATGTGCTGACACAGTGGTATACACTTGTAATTCCAGCTACTCAAGAGGCTGAAACAAGGACCACACGTTTGAGGCCAGTCTGGGCAGCTAAGTAAGATCTTGTCTTAAAATTTAAAAAAAACCGGCTGGAAGTGTGGCTCAGTGGTAGAGTGCTGGCCTATCAGCCTGTGAGGCTGTGAGTTCAGTCTCCAGTATCACAAAAAATAATAAATAGAAGCAACAGATGTCAGTCATATTTCTTGGTATCTAATTTATATGCGGGGAAAGCTTTCTCTAGGCTTAGCCATTGAGCAAATTACATTATCTGCAGACTTCACTAAGTCATGGTCTGATTACTACTTTATTAATTGTATTGAAAAGAACACCTATCCTTGTTTCAGTAACGTTGCTACACTGTCATCAGTGTGATGTCATCTTCCTTGGACATACACTCACAGACAATAGAATGAAGTCTAAACTCTTAAGCCTCTCCCGCCCTCTCCCGTCTACCTCACCCCTTATCCTAAGGGATAGATCAGCTTAAGAACTTACTAGAGGCTATGGAATGAATGCTAGGGCAGCTGATTTCCACTGTCCAGTGGGAGGTACAAACTTGGGGCAGGGTGGAAGTTTTACAGTGGTCACAGGAAAAGGATCTTGATGTGCGAAGCAGAGAGACCTCGTCTCTCTCCTTATCTCTACCAGCGTCTGGATGAGGAGCTGTGGAAATTCTGTGGCAAGTCTTGGAAATACCAAGCCTTCGTTTTCTCATCGCACACAAGCATGTAGGGCTCACCTGGTGAGCCTGCAGGAGACGCTAGTCATTAGGAAAACCTTGGCTCATTGAGGATTTTGTAAATGGCTCTTACACTGCTTGCCTTATACCTCACGAGGCAATCATTTTGTCTTGCTGCCAGGATGTCACTTGGAATGTGACCTGTATTTGCCACTTATCGTTTTTGCTTCTAGTAGGCTCCTCCTGGTTCCCCTGGTCATCTTGCCTTTTCCTCTTTAGCCTGCCTTCCCAACCACTGAGTTTCTCAGGCACATTCCCACCAGTTGCCATGATCTCACTGCAGTGTGTCATCTTCCACCCTGTAATCTAAGCCCTACTTCCTGTCTTGCTATCAGTGTCTTTACTAGGACCTGTGGACCCCTTCTACTCAGTTTGCCTTTCTTTCCTTATGTCTTTTTTTTTTTTTAGGGAGAAAAGGTTTATTGTGGTTCATCTTTTTCCTTTTCTTCCAAACCCTTTGTCAGTCTATTACACTGATTCAAGGGGCCCGTGAAGCTCACAATTTCATATGTTTCTCAGTTTTTTCTTCTTCCATTGCCTTGCTCAGAATAGTTGTTTTATTTTTGGCTTTTGCAAGAAGTGGCACTGTCTTGGTCATTTGTTTATCTCTGATGCATAATGGCTTAAAGGATGAGCGGTTTATTCTGGCTCACATTTTCAGACATTTCGGTCCATAGTTGGCAGAAACAGGATCCAATGCAGAAACAGAAGGGCATGGGCAGAGGAAAGCTGCTCAACTCATGATGACGAGGAGGTAGAAAGGGGAGTGAGGAGCCCGGGAAGGAGACATGTCTTTCAGGCCGCACCCTCAGTGACCCACCTCTTCTGAGCAGGCCTCACCTATCAGCAGGAAGTCAAGCTGTGTTACCACCCTGATTTGGTCACCTTCCAGAAGTCCCATGAGTGGATGAGGGCCATCTGGCTGTGACGTCTGTCACCCCACTGATCTCCTCATCTGGCTGGCTAGGCAGGTGTCACTTTCCTCCCTCCCCACTCCATGTGCATCCCTCCCGAAGCTGCACGCTTGCTTGAAGAGGATGAGGGACCGTTTCCTCATCAGGAGTGTACAAGTAGCCATGTGCCCCTCCTAGAACCTCCAAAAAAGCTCCCAAAAGTCCTATGAGCATCCTAGGTCTTTGGGAGGCATTTTTAATCTAAACCATAACATTCTGCCCTGGCTGCCAAAAGACTCGTCTGTATTTTTTTTTATGCAAAATGCATTGAGTCTGTCTTTAAGTGTCATCCAAGTTTTAACGGTTCCAGCACCGATAGAAAGTCTGAACCCAAAGTCTTCTCAGAGACTCAGGGAAAACTCTTAGCCATAAGCTCCTATATATACTGCAACATACAGTGGCACGGGGTAAACATTCCTGTTCCAAAAAGGAAGGTTAGGAGGTTAGAAAGTAGGACCAAAGCAAGATGAAAATTTAGTAGTACAAACATTAAATCCCATAGCTCCGTGTCCAACACCTGGGACAAATCATGGTAATGTGATGTGCCTTCCAAAGGGTTGCCCTGCTCTTGACATTGCCTGTTGCAGCTGTAGTAGCGTCTTTCTTGGGGTGGCTTTGCTCTCAGCCTGTGACTATCCATAGATGTTCCGTATTTCTGGCTTCTCCAGCTTCCTGGGGTCTCCACTGTCAGCTTTATTTTCACAACTTCGCGCTCTGTCCTCTCATGGGAACACTGTCTGACCATCCAGGCCTTCTTCTGAAATCTGAGTGGAAGCCTCCTTGACTCCACAAATCCTGCGTTCTTCGTCCCTGTAAAACCAGGACCCTGTGAATGACACCAAGGTCTGCTGTCTGCTTGAGTTGTGGCCACACCCCCTCGAACTGTAGTTAGGAAGGCTTCTGAGTGCTTGAATAGCTGGGAGACAAATCCCAGAGAACCAACTCCATGTTTTCTAGGTGTGCCTTCCCCAGAAGGATACTGTCGGGGGGGGCTCTCTTCTTAAAGCAAAATTTTCAGTTTTATACCCCTGTGTCTGTGAAGGAGGGGGCCTTGCTGATTCCCAACTTGCCCTCGAATCATCTTTCCTATTATCCTAAAGTACTTGGCTTCTTTTTTTTTTTTTTTTTTTTTTTTTAGGTTTTTTTGAGACAGGGTCTCGCTATGTGGTTCAGGCTGGCACTCAGCTCAGCCTCCAACTCACATCTCAGCAATCCTCCTGCCTCTGCCCACCGAGTGCTGGGATGACAGGCGTGAGCCACCACGCCCGGCACTGTGGTATGTGGTACTGGCTGCTGCTGGGCGTGAGTCTCCATGCCCAGTATGGTATGTGGTTACTGAGGATCGAACCCGGGTCCTTGCGCTTGCAAGACAGGCGCCGGAACCACTGAGCTAACTCCCCGGCCCCAGTACTTGGCTTCTTTTTAATACTAATCCTTTTAGCAGCTAAGCTGTCTTCTGTTGGAGCACACCACCTCTCCATCTTTATAGGTGCTTTCTTTCTCATAAAACCGGAAGCTTTGAAATGAGGTTTTTGATGTTGTTTTTCAGGGTAAATCTCACTAAAAGTAGTAAGTACTACCTATACCTGCCCACTGGGCTGCCTTGAATTTTCCTGCACCAGATTAACCTGCTGCCCTCAAAGTCTCAGGACATGAGCAAAACTTAGACAGATTATTCTTCAAAAGCATAACACTTATGGTCTTGGGTCCACTTGTAATTCAGTGGAGCCCTTGTTTCCAACTGAAAGCTCATGAGCATGGCCTTTACCATCTGCATTTCTGCCCTCAGTTTGGTCTTCTGAGCTCCAACTGGAATCTCCCATCAAGCTTGGCATTTTATAGCATCCCTGAGCTTCTTTAGCTGGCATCTTCAAACTTGTCCAAACTCCTCATGCAAACCAGTTCTAAAGGCTTTTAAACCACATGGTCAGGTATATTGAAGGCAATGACCCTATTTCTGGTACCAGAATCTGTCTTAGTCACTTTCTAATTTCTGAGACACAATATTCGACACCCACAGCTTAAAAGAGCTCAGAGTTTCAGAAGTTTCAGTTGATAGATGACAGGCTCTAAGACAAAAATGGCATGGCGGAAAGGTCTAGGTGGAGGGAAGCTACTCACGTTGTGGCAGCCACTAGACAGAGAGAAGTGAGGAGGCAGGGAGAGAGATACACTTTTCTGGTCATGCCTTTAGTGACCTGCCTCTTGACCAGACCCAATTCCTAACAGCAAAGTCAACTACATCTCCTTTGATTCAATCAACTTCCAAAAGCCCCAGCTATGAGTGCATAAGGTATTTGGGGACCTTCTTGATCTGAATCATAACAGGAAATTTCAGTGGGAATGTGGCTATCAAATGACATATTACTTTACCCATAGTGTTATTTTAGGAAAAGAAAAGTATCCATCCACCCTTGATACCTTCTGCTCTCACCCCCATCTCTTTCAGCTTCACTAGGTTGTTGACATGAAATTAGTAGATCGTCTTACATTCACTGTGATCCTGGTTTGCATTTTCTCCAAGGAAATAGTGAGGTAGCCAGGCACCATATGGTTAAATTGTGGGGGTTTTTTGTTTTGTTTTACTTTGGAGACAGGGTCTCCCTTTGTAGTTCAGGTTGGCCTTGAGATCACTGTGTAGCCCAGGTGAACCTGCAACTCACAGCAATCGTCCTGCCTCTGCCTCCCGAGTGCTGGGATTACAGGTGTGAGCCATGATGCCTGGCACTGTGGTATGTGGTTACTGGGGACTGAACCCACAAGGCAGGCACTGGAACCACTGTGCTAACTCCCCGGCCTGGTTAAATTGTGTGTTTAGCCAGAGATTTAGCTATGTAGCACTGTGCCTATCTTACAAACCCAAGGTCTGAGTTTAATCCCTGGTACTGCCAAAAAAAAAAAAGTTTTAAAATTTTATATTTATTTGAGACAGGGTCAGTTATTTAGCTCAGCAGCACAATGCCTGCCTGGCAAACATGAGATCCTGAGTTTGATCTCTGGTACCCAAAACAAAAAAACAAAACCCCTACCCCTAGGTAGTTCAGGCTAGCCTTGAACTCAGTATGCTACCCTGGCTGGTCTCAAACTTGCAGTGGTCCTCTTGTTTTATCCCTTCCAGTGCAGGGGCAATAGGTTTGCACCACCATGCCGGGCAAATTATGGTTTTAAAAACTAAAGATCTCTTCTAGTGATCTGAGGAAGAAATGAGGCAAGAGCGCTCTAGTTATGCTGAGCATGCTGAGTAAGTCAGTATGCAGGAAGCAGAGGAAAGTCCGCACCACTTCCGCATCCCTGGAAGCAGCCGGGGGATGAGGGAGTCCGCAGTGCACGTAAACCGTCCTCCCAGTTTGTGTGTCTGACTTGTATGTTTCGGGCAGATACTTAGAGAATGCCAGTATCAAGTCAGAAGCTTAGAGGACCTGACACGGCTCCTCCCGAGGGGCTCAGTCCAGGAAGGCAGACAGGCCTCCCACCTCCTTTAGCTCTGCCTACACCACCGCTTTCGTTACATAAATGCCTCAGACTCAGGCCAGGAGCCACATCTGTTAGCACGTCCTTTGCAGCTCTTAGCAGGTAGGGCTATAATAAATGCACCTTATGGAAATAGAAAAACCAGGAATAGAACAGGCCATCGATGAGAAGTAGCACAGAACAAGTCATAGATGAGAAATGGTTTCTCCTGCCTATTTCCAGAGCAGAGCAGAGCAAAGAGCCTCAAGTTCTTTTAAAAGAATTTCAATTAAAATACTTCATTCCATTTCAATTTGAGGCCTTTACTGAGAACTTTGCTATTTGCGTAGCATGGGAAGAGTGGGGGCTGGGGGAGAGACATGGCTAAGGTGAATGACCATAAGGACCGTGGTGAGTGCTGCAGCCACCAGGGGTGGGATGGGCTAGGCTGGGGGAGAATGCAGAGTGGGACGGCTCCCCGGGACTGAGGGTGCAGCAAGAGGGAAGGGGGGGAGAGCCGAAGGCTGGCTGAAACATGCAGCAGAGCCTGCGTCTGGAGGTGAAGACGCCTGGGCCTCAGGAGGCGGGGAGCCACGCTGTGGGAAGGAATGGAGGTTGGGACGTGGTGAGAAGGAAAAGCAGCAGCATGCATGGTCCGCCTTGAACTAGATTTTTCCAGGTCTCTTTGTTTCAGGCTGTCCAAGAGTCATATTAGCCACACTGTCCCCTGTTCCTTTACCTGAAGGGGCCCTAATCAGTGTGTCCGTCCTCTTGTCCTCCCCTTAGATTTGGATTTGTACAAGATAAATATTCTGCCTCTGCCTTTAACTTCCCTGCTGAGAACAAGCCTCAGTATATCCACGTCACAGGTGAGGTGCTGGGGCAAAACACTGGGCAGGTGGGGACCCTGGGGCAGCCGCGAGGAGGAGACTGGGCCTGCCAGTGAAGGTCCCCCCACCTCCGCCACCTGGGCGCCCCCTGCTGGCTGCCACACGGGTCCGCCCTTTCCCTTCAGGGACCGTGTTCCTGCAGCTGCCCTACTCCAAGCGCAAGTTCTCAGGGCAGCAGCGACGGCGGCGGAACTCCACCAGCTCCACCAGCCAGAACATGTTCTGCGAGGAGCGGGTGGGCTACAACTGGGCCTACAACACCATGCTGACCAAGACATGGCGCTCCAGTGCCACAGGGGATGAGAAATTCGCTGATCGGCTGCTGAAGGACTTCACGGACTTCTGCATCAACCGTGACAACCGGCTGGTCATGTTCTGGACAAGCTGTCTGGAGAAGATGCATGCCAGTGCCCCTTGAAGCCAGGCTGCGCTGGGCGTGGAGGCGTGTGCCCATGCTTGGGAGAGAGGATCCGAGTCAGGCTCTCAGCGTCAGTGTCAGGTTGCCACTGCCTGTGTGTGGGGCCAGAGCTTCCTTCGGCCTGCCCCAAGCGTTCTTCTGTCCTAGGAGAAAGACTGGGAAGCAGCTGCTGCTGCCACCACCGCTGAGATCCTGTCAGCAAGTGCCCAGAGCAGGAGGGAGGCACAGCTTGTCCGTGGGATGGCTTCAGTGTCTGGGGAAGTGGGCAGGCGGCCCCATGAATGTCCTTGGAGAGAAGATGGCTCCTCTTGGTGTCCTTTTCCTCCACCGTTTGTGGGATAATCTGAACAGAATCTGCCACTTCCTGGCCAAAAGTATGCACAGTGTGTAAGATAACTATGTGAAATAATGTACCATAGACTCACACCAGCTGTATATACCTGTATATACATGTCAGAGCCAATAAAACTTCATGTGCAGCATCTCTGTCCCCAGTCTTGTTCCCAACAGCAGCTGTCCTCAGCTGGCAGTCATTGTGGTCAGTGAGATAGGCACAGATGGTGAGGAGTTCAAGAAGACCTGGGCATTCTGGCTGTGAGTTAACTAAGATTTCTTCTCACAGAAATCTGTTTGGGCAGCAGGGGTACTTCTAGTTAGGACTGTGAGATGACCAGGTAACTGTAGGCTTGTGCTGTTGGAGATGAATCTTGCAAAGTGTGTGAGCCCAGCTCTGGAATGCAGATGTCTTGGCATTCTAACACGTGTCACAAGGAAAGCCTCTCTCGAGTCTAACTTCTATTTAGGTCCCACTGTTCAGCAGGGCGACTTAACACGGATCCTCCATCTTAGCGCCTTGCCCTAACCTACAGGGTTCGTTAGGAGAGCTGCAAACCGTAGGGCAGAACCCGGCAATCAACCACCGCAAGCTCCTCGTCCATCTCCACCAGGAATTAATCACAGGCCTGGCTGATTACCTCCTCCACAGCTTGCACATTCGTCCACTATTCCTTAGGCCATGTGTGACCACTCCCAAAGTCCAGCCCACCTTTGTTCCTTTAGATCCCTAGGAAAACCTGACTCGTTTTTACTTTCACTCTAGGCCATTCTCTACTGTGTAGTTGGAATCTTTTTTTTTTTTTTTTTTTAACACTCCAATTGTTTCTGCCACTTAATTAGAATTCTCTGAAGACTCAAGCATCAGAATTTTAGATGTGAGGCTGTGATGTAGCTCAGTGGTAGAGCACTTGCCAGGCGTGCACACGGCTCTGGATTTGAGCCTCACCTCTCCTCTTCTCAGGAACCTTGGTACAGCCTACATGATCCTGCATAACCATTGTGTAGTCCTTGGAACTTTACAAACTTGACCAGTTCAGAATGTTTGGGTATGCTGTTCCATCTGAACTTAGAGCTCCTAAAATACAGCTTTTGATGTTGCATGTGGAGATTTTGAGAGACTGGGTTTGTTAACATATGAAAGAATGGTGGTTGATTCTTCTTCTTCTTCTTTTTTTTTGTACTAGGGATTAAACTCAGGATTCTTCCCTTGTGAGGTAGCTGCCAGAACCACTAAGCTACACCCTGGCCCTAGTGGTTGATTCTTGGCATGGAATTTTCTTTTCCTTTCTCACTTTAACTTTTCTCAGACAAACCAGTGCTTCTCTCAAAAGTGTCGTCTTATCTACAAAATGGGAAGCAGCTATCTCCTAGGGTAGTTGGAAGAGGTATGTATACGAGAGAATTTACCAACAAGAAGGCAGCAAATGATGATTCCTTTCTCCTCAACCGACTGTTCTCACATTGCTAGGTGAGAGTCTGCTTCACACGCTCCCAAGCTGGCTTCCCGAGTGATGGTGCTGGACACAACTGGGGCCTGTTCTGCTCATACTGCATGATCATTAGTGTCCAGCATGTAGAGCCAAAGTTGCCTCCAGGGCTTGTCATGTGTCCATAGGTGACCAGGAGAAAAAGACCAGAATGATCGACAAGATGAGTTAGAATGCTGGGTCATGTGCCCGTCAGGATGGAAACACACATGCCCTCGAGCCCTACTTTCTCTCTCTGCTCCCTTGCAGTCCTCTCTGATGGGTACTTCCACCCATTTCCTGAGCCAAACTCTGAACCTAACTCAATGCCTTCTTCTTCCACCATATCCAACTTCTCTCACTTGTCCATCTAGCTTGTCCCTCCTGCCTGCTATGTAGTGGAGACCTCAGCTCTCCGGGAATACATGCTTTGGTTAGACAAGGCTGTGCCTGGAAAGGCCGCCCCAACAATTTCATGTATTAAAATCTTACTCTCTAAAGCTGTATATTACAAGTAGTTGGAGGCAGGTCTTTGGCTGGTAATAGGGAATAGATAAGATCATGAGGATAGACCCCATGATGGCTTAGTGGCCTTTATAGGAAGAGAAAGAGACCTGTGCTAGCATGCGTACTCTGTCCCTCCATGTGATGACGTCTCCTCCCGTGCCATGGTACAGCCAGAAGGCCCTCAGCAGGTACCAGTGCCATGTTCCTGGACTTCCCGGCCACCAGAACTATTAAGCCAAATAAACTTTAGTCTTTATAAACTTCTTGGTCTCAGATATTTTGTTACAGCAACAAAACAGATGAAGATGTAGAAGATAAATGCATGCAGATCAGAAGCCCACCACCAGAAGTACTAGCACTAGTATACCTAGGCCTTGATACAGAGGTCGGAAGCAAGGGTGAGAGGACCTGGGTTTAAGTTCCAGCCCTGCCATTTGTTAGCTGTGAAAATTGGAGACTGTGTTTCCTGAGCCTGTTTTTTCACCTGTTAAATAAACCTCACCTTTGGCCTCACCTTTCTCTTTGGACAGGCCCATCCACACGCATACCCAGTTTCTCCTGTGCTCTAACACTGTGCCTACCTGCTGTCCCATTGCAGCTCAGCAGGCTGGGACTATCCTGATGCCAGGTGCCAGATCTCCACCCTCTGCCTTGCAGTGTACTTTGTGGCACATGCATCAGTCACTGTAAATGAGTCACTGAGGTCAAAGGTGCAGGTCCACATGCGAGAGTCCCTCATAGGCCACATAGCAGGGACACATGAGCAACGAGAAGGGACTTGATGGGATTCCCCACATCTGACAACATTATGGAGGCACAGAGCCTCATAGCAGGTGAAGTAGCTACTGACCGATGGAACCAGGAAAGACCTGGGCTGCCAAAGGCTGAGTATCTGAACCGTGGATTGCCAAGACCAGTCATTCCCTGGTGTCCACTGGAATTAGTTCTAGGGCCCTTCTCTCTGCCAACATCTGCACATGCCCAAGTCCCTTGTATGAAATGGCATAGTATTGCCTATAATCTATGTACATCATCCTGTATATTTTAAATCATGTCGATTATAGTATCTAGTACAATGACAGTGCCATATATCTAGTTGTGATACTGTATAGTTATTGTTTTTCTAGTTTTTTTGAGATAGGTTCTCACTTTGTAGTTCAGGCTGGTCCTGAACTCAACCTCAAACTCAGCAATCCTCCTGCCTCTGCCTCCTGGTGCTGGGATTACAGGTATGAGCCACCACGCCGGCATTGTGATATGTGGTACTGATTGCTGGTGGGAGTGAGTCACCATGCCCAGTATTGTTGTATGTGGTTACCGGGGATGAACCTGGGCCCTTGTGCTTGTAAGGCAGGCTCTGGAACCACTGAACTAAATCCTCAGCCTATGATACTATATTATTTAAGGAATATTAAGGAGGAGAAACTGTACAGGTTCAGTACAGACAAAACTTTATTTTTTCAAATATTTTCAATCTGAAGCCAAGCACAGTAGCATGCTCCTGTTATATTGGGACTCTGGGAGGCTGAGGCAGGAGGATGGCAAGTTCACACCCAGTATAGGCAATGACTTATCAAGACCCTGTCAGAGAAAGAGAAAGAGAGATGGAAATGAAGCTCAACGTGAAGACCCAGGGTTCAATCTCCAGTAACACAAACAATTGTTTTCAATCCAAGATTGGACAGATCCAAGGATATGGAACGCATGGACACAGACAGTTGAGCATATAATGATGGACAGGCGCAGAAGCCTGTGTCTCATTTGTGGAATGAAACCCATCAAAATAACTGACATGGTGCCTGGGGAGTAGAGTTCAGTGGCAGAGTCCTTGTGTAGCACGTAAAGCCTTTGAAAACTAAAAAAGACTGCTAGCGTGCTTGAGGTTCTGGGTTCAATCCCTACCATGGGAAGTAGGGTGGGAGTAGGGATTTAAATGGACTCTTTGATCTTAAGAGGAAGGAGTAAACCACATGTGCCTAAGACACTAGGCACATCTGTGAGTGTTTGCTAAAATGGATGGAAAATGGTGGGAGAGAAAAATGAAGAAAAGCTAATTTACAGGCTGTTCAGCTACTTACATGTAATAAGAATGATCACTCTGTCTTTGGAGTGTTTCTTGTGTTCTGGGCAATTTGTCATACTTTACGTGCTTTGTCATCAAAGAATCTTATCCACATAGCAGATGAAAAATAAAAGGCCTCAGAGGTAGGGCCAAGCCCACTTAGCTGACAAACAACTCTGCTGGGAACCAGGTTTATGGGATTCTAGAGCCTGGGCCCGTGCCCTGTGCTGCCCCTTTCATCTCCTGGCGGAGCTGAGTCAATGAAGCGCCACCTACTGCTTTGTTGGGAGGCCTTTCGTCATTCCTTTTAGCTAAATAGTGCGTACGTGCGTGTGTGCGTGCGTGCGTACGTACGTGCGTGCGTGTAACCTGGAGGGACACAGGTGCCACGTAACTTGGATGTGTTCGCTTCACAGTTTCTCTGTAGGTAGCAGTAACTTCAGGCAGGGACCCGGGGCCGTTCCTCACCCTCAGGCTTCTATCGGGAAGGGTTTCTCTGGTTCTTCCTTTTGACCCGCAGCTGCTGACTTCAGCCCACACACATCTCAGTCAGTTCCTGGCCTCCAGGCTGTGGCTGCACACTTGCCCTAAACTGACCTGGAATGCTCAGCTTGTAGCATTTTCTTATAACAGAGCGAGTGCCAAGAACTTGGTGCCACGCTGTTCAGATTTGACCTCCATCTATTTCTGGCAGCGGCAAGATCATGTTTTTCTTCAGTGCATCAGCACATAGATCTTCTAAGAGAGAATATCTTACCACATGAGAGCAAGGGGTCAGGGAGAGTCACTGGTCCTGGAATTTTCATCCGAACTCATTTGGCTGTGAGTCTTGGAGAAATCTTGGGGACTCCAAGAGTATAGGCCTCTGCCCTGCTCAATCAAGGGGAAAGGTGACTGCAGAGTGAATTCCAGGTTCTCTTGGTCCCTCAGACAGCTCAGAACAGTTACACTTCGAACCGAGTCTCTTCTTACCTCTTCTCCATGCTCTGTGCACCTGATGGCTTCTCTATGCTTTCCCTGAGCGTTTGATGTCTCTCCATCCTAGAGATACTGGACAATGGGATCTTTTGGCCCAAAGACAGTAGAAAGAGTAGGTAAAATACTACAAGTATACATACTCTCACACAGGAACATCTTATGGGCGCACACCTAGCTGAATGGGGACCTCAGCTCAGGAAGTTGGCAATTAGTCAAGGGCGAGCAAGCTACTTACAGAATAAAGACAGCAGCAATTCTTTGTTAATTTGTTGAGATCAATCAAAGTCTAGTAATCCCAGTAGCCCAAGGGATGGTTTTGAAAGCTGTTTTTGCTTGTGACAGACTTGGACCACTTGGTGGTACAGTCAACTTTTTCTAGAAGCTGTTGAATTTTCACGTATCTGCAGCCATCATCCTGTGCAAAACATCCAGTCTTGTGGTTCTGGGCCCTTTAGTGGGGCCCGAGGAATTCAAATGCGTGGGATGTTATGGCTTCTGAAGAAGCACAAGATGAGGACAGAAAAGGGGGTAGAAAAAAAACACATACCAGCTTTAATGCTCATAGACTAAATTAAGTCTGTTTTGTCTTGGACAAAACAACACGAATAATATGTCTATGTACAGAGCTGAGTAGAATTTAACTCAAGGGTTAAGGCAGCAAAGGAAACAGATATAGTCCGAAGACAAAGATGCTAGGACTTTTATCCCATTTTTTCTACCCTTAAGATAGCTGTAAGCCCAAGTAAAGCATCAGTATTCTCAGTAAAAGTGGCCAGAAAGACCCTGAGCAGTAACCTAGGCAACGGTTACCATAGCCCCCATGTCAGAGATGTTATCTACATCCAGGCTAATGGCGAACTGATGTATCACCCAGCTATGACCTTTGAAATATGTGATTTTTAAGTTGACCAAGAGCAAGTGAAGCTAGAGGGTTGATTTAGGGTTTTCCTTGGAAGTAATTTCCTTGGTGTTACAAAGGGTAATAATTTACGTGCCCTGGGGCTTACTTTGTTGTCCCGACTTTCTGTCCCACCACTGTCCCAGGGTGATTGTTCCTAGTGGTCTCACTAATAGTTCACGTTTAGGAACCTTCTTCTTATAATCAGAGAGCATGACCAGGTGCTGTCCCAGAAGAATGAGGGACAATGTGGCAAAGTGACTGCTTTTCATGGTAAAATGTCCTGCCTGTCCACAAGCTGTACCCCAGAACCCCGCGCATAGACAAGATTAAGAAGGTGGAAAGAGGCTCTATAAAGACAACCTGGAGAGACTGCTGTCCTGTTGCTATCTCAGCTGCCCTGACCCAGCCAGATGCAGTGGTGCATGCCTATAGTGCCAGCTCCTTGGGAGGCTGGAGGAGCCCTTCAACCCAAGAGCTTAGCACCAACCCAGGCAGCTAGCAAGACTCTGTCTCTTAAAAACAAAACAAAACACTCTTACCCTTTCTTTAGGCCCCTTTATGCAATGCTAGAGTGGAACCAAAAGCTGGCCCCAGATTCTCAATTAGGGGAAGTTTTGCTTCCCAGAGACATTTGGTAATTAGTGTCTGGAGACAATTCTGGCTGTCACAGCTTCATTGGGTGTTAACACTGTCCTGTGCATACATGGGGCAGCCTCTGTGATGAAGGATTATCCAGCCTCAAAGGTGAAATGTTCAGTTGAGATGCTGAAAACTAGACTCTGAGCCAATAAAAGGTTCTGATAGGAGCCTTTCCTACTGTCTCCTGGGTGTTTTCTTGATGGCAACCCCACTCCTGGTCCCCTGTTGCAATTGTTCTCGCTGGATCCCAAGGCCAGAGCGAATGAGAGCCACAAAGCAACTTGTGGACAGAGGCAGGTCTAGAATTCTGGTGTCATTTTGTGATGTGACTTTATTTCTCCTCCGATTCCCTTGTTTGTTTGTTTTTTTTTAACTGATTTTGTCAGAACTTTTTGTTTTTTGAGACAGGGTCTCGCTTTTGTAGTTCAGGCTGGCCCTGAGCTCAGCCTTGAACTCACAGCAATCCTCCTGCCTCTGCCTCCCAAGTGCTGGGATTACAGGCATGTGGTATGGAAAGTTGGGACATACTACAGTGACTGGCACTGTGGTATGTAGCTCTGATTCCTGGTGGGAGTGAGTCTCCACACCCAGGATTGCTGTATGTGGTTTCCAGGGATTGAACCCTGGGCCCTTGCACTTGCAAAGCAGGCACTGGAACCACTAAACTAAATCCTTGGCCCTATCTGAACATTTTATAGACATTCTTATAGCTTGCCTCTCCAAAGCTCTTTGAAGACAAAGGGTACACCCTGCCCATCCCTGTACCTTCCACAGAGAGCACCCTTTGCAAATTAAGTGCTCCTTTAAAAGGTTGCTTAAGTTCATTCATTCACCCAACATCTATGCAAAGCTGAACCAGTATGGTTCCTGACCTCCCACTGGAGAAAGACAGACACACAATATAGCAGTTATGGTGCTGTAGCATTGGTATGTGAATTACTACAGAAATGAGGAGGGGCCTTTATTGTGTGAAGGAGATCTGGGCAAGACTGGAGACAGGGCCACTTAAACTGAGACTTGACAGTTAGAGGAGTTCTAGCAGGTAAGGGGAGAGGGGTGGAGGATCAGGTACCAGGTTAGTCAAGGGAAGGTGCCTGAAAGCAAAATCAGCAGAGAGAGGAGAAGAGGAGACTTTCGACCGGCCCCACCCAGCCTGCACTTTTAACAACTGATTTCCGGAGGGAGGGAAGTGTTGTCAAATTCCAGGCTGTGAACCGAAGCAAAAAATGGCCCCATTGTCAGGAAGCCCTGAGCTAGTCTGGCTTCTGGGGTCACTCCAGGTGAGGCCTCCCTCACCTGCCAGGCTCTGCCCTTCCTGGCCCCAGATCTCGATAGAACAATGAGCTTTAACACACCCAGGTGCTAAGAGGAAGCCAGCGCTTTGGACAGAGCTGGCAGAGGAATGATCTTCTTTCACAACCTCTTTTTTCTGTAGGGAGACAGGAATGCCACTCCCAACTTCCGCTCGCTGTTTCTTTGACGTGTGACCCTGTGCAGGCTCCTGAAAGCACCCGACCTGCATCTGTCTCGACAATTGCCAGCAAAGTCATCCATCTTCATTGCGTAACTTAGGGTTGATGTGAGGCTCTGGGAGATAAGGGCTGTGAAGGCATTTTGTGAAGCGAGCCGGGACACAGTCTGAGGTAGACTCGCTGTCCTTTCCTGGTGTTCGTGCCAACCAGCTGTGTGATCCTCAGCAGGTCCGTGACCTCACCGAGCCTGAGGTTTGAGGTAGAATGAGGGCGGTGCTTCCGAGCAGTTGCCTGCGCGATCTGGAGTGCTCAATAATTGTATCTTGTGCTGTGCTGGGGATCAAACCCAGGGCCTCATGCCTGCTAGGCAAGCACTCTACCACTGAGCTATACCTCCAACCCAGGCTTTCTCTTTTCTAGTTTCCTTTCCTTCTCTTCCCTCTCTTTTCTTTTTCCTTTTCCTTTTGAATTAGAATGAGGATCTTGCTGTGTCCCCCAGGCTGATCTCAAACTCCTGGGATCAAGTGATCGTCCTGTCTCAGGCTCCCCAGCAGTTGGGTGACAGTGGTTCATCACGCCCACAAATGTTACAGCGATGCTATACGTGTTCTCCTCACAGAGGCTGACTATCCTGCTTTAAATGCCCTGAGCAGGTACACAGATAACCTGTATACCACCAGCAAGTCTGCAGTATGGGAAAGGACAGAAAGAGAGCAGGAGAAAGACCAGCAGGAGCTCCCTTGTGCTGGGTGTGGTGGCACACAACTGTAACCCTGAACACTTGGGAGGCTGAGACAGAAGGATCACCATGGGTTCGAGGACTGTCTGGGCTACACAGTGAGTTCAAGGCCAGGCTCAACTACAGAGTGAGACTGTCTCAGAAAACCAAAATAAAAGAATAAAAAAGAGCTCTTTTATATACTGAACCCCAAATAAAAATTGCCCGCTGTACTGCTAGAGGACAAGGACAACCCGGCAGGAAGTGGGAGGTGACAGGACTCCCCACTTTTCAGAGGAGATACTGAGTCTCAGGAAAGGAGGGGGAACTGTCTGCGGTTGCTGAGCACACAAATGGCAGAAGAGGAGCTGAACCCAGCTGAGTTCTCCAACCTCAGGAATCTCCCCTCTTCTGAGACAGAGTGTGGGAGAAGGAGGCCTGGGTGGAAGACATTCTGCCATGGCGGGCAGCCTGCTGGGAAGGAAGGACGGCGGGACTTGGGGCCCGGCCTTCCCACACTGTCATGGTTTTTTGAGACAGTCTCGCTGTGTAGTTGAGACTGGCCTTGAACTCACTATGTAGCCCAGTCAGACTCCCCGGCTGCCCTATTCCTGGCCGCCAGAGCTACTGCTGTGAGTGGCTGATGTTGAGAGAGCAGGACAGTTCCCGAGTGGTCTGACACACAGGATGTGTCTTGCCTCAGAGGAGAAGTGAAAGGAAGCACAGTTCCTCTGTGAGACAAGTCTGACCACTTCTTTGCTGTCTCTCTTCCGCAGGAACCAGGAGGGCTGCTTGCTGTTGAGAACCAGATTTGG
>PVIR01034599.1:0-16972 GCA_004026965.1 Petromus typicus | reverse complement strand
TCGGGGCCCGGGGTGGCCGCCCCCTCCCGGCGGCAGCGCTCACTGCGCGCTTGGTGTGGCTCGCGGTTCTCAGATCGCTACCGGGAGTACCAGTGGATCGGGCTCAACGACCGCACCATCGAAGGCGACTTCCTGTGGTCCGATGGGGTCCCCCTGGTGAGGCGGCGCCCTCGGAGCCCCTGCGCCCCGAAATGGCTCCGCCCTCCATCGCCAGGCCTCTGTCCCAGGCCCCGTCCTCTTCTCCGGCCGCCGCTCTCCGCCCTGTCGCCCTCTCCCTTGCTCTGCTATGTCCCCAACCCCGGGCCCCAGGTCCTCCGTGGGGGTCCTCACCACCCCCGTCTCCCCAGCTCTATGAGAACTGGAACCCCGGACAGCCCGACAGCTACTTCCTGTCCGGGGAGAACTGCGTGGTCATGGTGTGGCACGACCAGGGACAGTGGAGCGACGTGCCCTGCAACTACCACCTGTCCTACACCTGCAAGATGGGGCTGGGTAGGGCGAGCAGGCCCCGTCCCGCTTCCCGCGCTGCCACCCCCGGGCTCTGGGCGCGGCCTGCGGGGTCCGGCTCCAGCCCTGACTGTCCCCACAGTGTCCTGTGGGCCGCCGCCCGCCGTGCCCCTGGCTCAAGTGTCCGGCAGCCCCCGGCTGCGCTACGAGGTGGACACGGTGCTTCGCTACCGGTGCCGCCAGGGGCTGGTCCAGCGCAACCCGCCGCTGATCCGCTGCCGGGAGGACGGCAGCTGGGAGTCCCCGCTGGTCGCCTGTGCGCCCCGAAGGGCTGTGAGTGCCGGGGGAGGCTGCGCCGGCGCTGGGGAAGGAGGGCAGGGTGGGCGCCTGGGTCAGCCGGGGGACGGTCAGGGGGCGAGGAGCCAGGGCACCAGGGGCACCAGGGGCACCAGGGCCGGCTCTGAGGGACACGTCTTCCGCAGGCCCGAGATCTGCGCCCGGCCAAGGCCCCAGGTCACCAGGGCAGGCGGTCTGGCCGCTGGAGGGGGCTGCCGACCCCTTCTTCCCGCCCCGGGGGACCAAGGCCTTGAGCTCTGCAGCCCTCAGGGCCGCCCTCTGCCCTCACCCCTGCCACCCTAAGCCCTGGGACTCACAGGACTGTCGGGGCTTCTGGGAACCCCCGGCTGCTGCGCCGGCTCAGGCCCTCTCGCTCCCGCCCTGGGCCCCCGGTTTTCCTGAGCTAGGGTGGCCTGTCCTTAACCACCAGCCGTCCTGCCCGCTCCGTTTCCCCAGGGGATGTTGTACCCACTCATGCCAGGTATTCACAGGGAAAGGGCTTGCAGGATGGATTACCAGTAACACCAGCAGAAATAAAGATGTGCTAAAACCCCAACAAATCTGATTCTGTGTGTGTGTGGGGAGGATACCTGTAGCTGGACATGGCACACTCCTGTAATCTTGTGGGAATTTGGAGAAGCTGAGGCAGGAGGATCTCACGTTTGAGCTCGGCTTGGGACAACTTATAGCAAGACCTGGTCTCAGAATAAGAGCTGGGGCTGTAGTTCACTGTGAAGGTCATGGGTTCGATGGGGAGACAGAAGCGTGGGAGGGCAGGGCCTTTACAGCTCCTAAAGATTAGAGAGGCCCTAAAATGTGCGAGGATGAAAAGTGCCCGGCATGGAGGAGCTGGCATGGAGGAGCTGCCCTGTGCACTCACGGAAGGGAGGAACGGCGGAGCTGGGGGGCGGGGCTGAGTGTCAGGACGTTTGGACCTGACAGGGCGACCTTGACGAGGAAGGCAGCGAGGGGGCGGCTTGAGTGCCAGTTCTCAGCTCGGGCGGGTAGGGCTTACACGGACTGAGATGGCCCTCCAGGAAAGCCCGTGGGGCTCGCGGTGTGGCCGCCAGGGGGTGCTGTAGGCGCAGGCCGGCTCTTGGGAGAATGCCGTGTGCGCGTGCGTGCGAGGACCCGCGCCTGAGAGCCGTCTCAGCGACCACCAGGGGGCGCCGCGGCCTTTCTTTCTGGCGTCCCCGGGCGGGAAGGAGGTGAGACTTCTGGCCGGCAGAGCTGGCCAAGGCCTGTGAGTCAGCGGAGATGATAGTGAGGTCACTGAGTATGGGGAGGAATGTTCCAGTTCTTACATGAAGCTGCACAGTGCAGAGCTGTGCCCTCGATACAGTGTGTCATGGGGCGTGGCCTGCCCTTGACTGCTGGCCGGGTCACCAGCTGGGCACAGTGCACACATAGACAGTGTGCGCACTGCCGTGTGTACACACTTCTGTGTGCCCAGGTCACGGGCACATGGTGTGCGTGTGTATGTGAGAGAGATGGAGACAGTCAGAGAGGCTGGGGATTGAACCCAGGGCCACATCCCCAACTCCTTTTTATTTGTGTTTTCATTTTGAGATAGGATCTCACAGAATTTCTAACTTGACCAGACTGGGCTAAGACTTGTGATGCTCTTGCGTCCACCTCTAGAGTGCTGGGATCACAGGTGTGCACCACTACACCAAGTTCTGCAGAGACAATTCTTTGTTTTTGTGGATTGTTTGTTCGTTTGGGGGATTTGGTTGTTGTTGCTTTTGTTTGTTTTTTTGAGACAGAGTCTGGCTTTGTAGTTCCGGCTGGCCCTGAACTCAATATGTAGGCCAGGCGAGCCTCAAACTCACAGCAATCCTCCTGCCTCTGCTTCCCAAGTGCTGGGACTACAGGCGTGAGCCACCACGCCTGGCATTGTGGTATATGGTTACCAGGGATTGAAGTCAGGACCTTGTGCTTGCCAGGCAGATGTGGGAACCACCGAGCTCAATCCTCAGTCTCCTGTTTTTGTTTTTTTTGAGATAGGATTTCACTATGTGACCCAGGCTGGCCTGGAACTCACAGGGGCCCTTCTGCCTCAGCCTCCTGAGTGCCGAGATTACAGGTGTGCGCCACCGTGCTCAGCACACAGGGGCAATTCTTACTCCTTCCTAAGAGCCAGTAGAGCCAGGAGGCGGGGACACAGAGGGGAGGGCTGAGCAACGTGCTGATCTAGAGACTGAGCCAAGACTGCCGGAGACAGGTTGGGGACAGCGACCTGTGCTGCTGGGTGGTGGGCGGGGTCCTCCCAGGCTTCCCCACTCTCCCTGGCCTTCCTCAGCCTGTCTCAGCCCCACGCAGCTGGCTCTGAGATCCCAGCACCATCCTCCCAGAGCTACCACCGCCACGTTCGCCCGCTCCCTGGCTCACCTGTCCCTTTCTGTCCCCACCCCAGCCAGGCACAGCTGGGGATTGGGTTTCCTAGGAGATAAGGGCAGGAGGGGTGCTGGGGCCAGGGGAGCCCGCACTTTGTCTTGTGTGAGCCTCTGATGGCCCATTGCCCGTTTTTAGGGACGTCAGGATGTTGAGCAGAACTGCAGTGAAGGCAGACCCAGAGACCGCAAGTGAGGGCTGGGAGTGGGCAGTGTCTGTCCACTGGGGACTGCATCCCCAGTGCCGGGGGAGTCTGGGTATCATGTGGGCCTCCCTGAGACCTTGCTTGTGACCTGAGCATGGCTGTAGCTTCTGTCCTTTCCCTTGAGGCAACGTTGTGGATCCCCCTCCAGGCCAAGCCCCCCATCTTCTCCTGTCCCCTGGGAGGGCAGGCCCAGAGGCAGATGAAGGGCCGGAACTGGAATCCACATCCCTCCCCGCACCTGCCAGGCTGCCCCAGGAGGGCAGGAAACGGAAGTCCTCTCCTGGCTTTGTTGGGCTTCCTGGGGAAAGGGGAGCCGTCCCGGATGAGTCAGCAGTGCCCTGCACCTAGTCCCAGCCCTGGCCCCGTGCGCCAGTGCGTGGGCACGAGCGCCTGCGTGTGTGTGCTGTGTCCCGTCTCCTCCCCGGGCACAGCACAGATCTGACATGTGCCCACCGCCAGGCCCTGGAAGCGTGGGTGTGTTCGGCTCCGAGGTGCCTTGTCACAAGTCCAAAGGGGGGGACCCTGCAGGCCATCCTGCTCCCCGCCAGGGTGGAGGGGTGTGTACAGAGAGATTCCCTGAGCTGGGGGCAGAGGCTTGGATAGCGCTGCAGGCCTGGGCACGGCCTTCCAGAGGTTCCCCCCTCAGCCCCCACTCCCAAGGCTGCCCTGACCACACCCACCTCCCCATTCCTCCCCACACCCCTAAATCCCACAGCACTGCCTCATCTCACTGGCGCCTTTGTCCCAGCCCTGACTGCGGGTCTGTCCCCCTGTCCTGAGAGAGAAAGGGCCCCATTGTCCTGGCTGCCCGCCACCGTGACACAGCAGCTCCTAAAGACTTTCAGAAATGCTCAGCCCGTCTGACCCCACTGGCGGGAGGACCTCCAGGGCTCAGTCACCTCACAGCCAGAACCTGGCTGTGCAAGAGCCCAGGTGCCTCCCTCTGCTCCCTTCCTTCTCCCGGTCCTTCCTGAGGTCTGACCTGCTGCCCTCCTGCTGCAAAGCCGCCAGCGTCCTCCTGGGGAGGACAGGAGGGGCAGAGGTGGAAAGGCCTGGAAGGAGAGGACAGCACAGCAGGGGGAAAGCGCGTGGGTGGGAGAGGCTTGAGTGTTTATCCCAAGGCTCTCCCAGTGTTTACAGGGATGTCAACAGAGGGGCGGCTGGAGAGTTAAGGCAGCCCCAGACCCCTGGCTCGCTTCCCGACGGCCTCACGTGACATCTAGGGACTCCTAGTGTCATCCGTAAGGGACAGCTTTCGGTGCCTCAGTTTCCCTATCCAAGCTACAGTTCATTCCGGCATAAATAACTTCCTGGCAAATGGGTGACTAGAACAGGAAGGAATCCTGGAGACCAAGGGCCCCGAGGAGGGGTCGCGGGAGGCAGAGGGGAGGTGACGGAGCGCGAGGCGGCCGGCCCGGCCCGGAGTGAGGCTGTCGGCTGTGCCCGGGGCGCACGCCGCAGGGGCGCTCGGAGGGCCGCAGGCGCGGGCTCTTCCCGGGCCGGGCGGCAGCTGCGGGCAGGGTCCCCCGGAGGCCTCCGGCACCTGCCTCGCGTTATTTCTGGATCACAGCTGAGACCGAGGGGGTGAAAGGGAGGGAGCCGGGGCTGAGCAGGGGGAGAGGAGGGCGCGGACCTGGGTCCCCGAGACGCCGACGCTGGGGCCCGGGACGCGGTCCCCTCCCGGAGAGGAGCGGCGGGGCGGGCTGGGCGGGAGGCGCCGGGGCTGGGCAGCCGCGCCCGGCCGCCCGGGAGGAGCGTGCTCTTTCGGCCCCGGAAGCCGTGGCCCCCCTCGTCGCGCGCCGCGCCTCCTCCCGGGGACCCCCCTGTGGCAGCCTCGAGGGCACATTCCAGCCGAAATTAAATCGCATTCCTCCACCCCGCGCGAGCGGCTGGCACGGCTGGCAGCAGCTGGGACCCTGCGGGTCAAGTGGCGGCAGCTGGCTCCGCGGGGAGCCGGGAGCCCCTCGGAGCGCGGCCCTGGCGGGGAGCCAGACCGCTCCGGTTTCCCCGGGCCCGGCCGGGCCGCCGCCGGCGACAGGGACGCGGCTGAATGGGGCGCTCCGCCCCTGACCTCACCCCGGCGGCGCCTCGCCCGGCCTTATAAGGAGAAGCCCCAAACAAACCGAGGAAGCCACCTCCGGCCCCCCGCCCTGCCCCCGCCCCATTCTGGGCTATATTTACCCAGAGGAGCCCCAGAATAACCTCCCCGTTGTCCTCGGCCTGTTTGGGGGGGCTGCCTCCTCCTCCCTCCCTGCCCCCGGGGCTCTGCCGCAGGAGGGGGTCCCCTGCTGGCCCTCTTCATTCACTCATTCACTCGGTCATCCTGTGTCTGTGCCGGGCTTGGGAGAGCGGCCGCACAAGGTGTCTCCCAGAGCTCTGCTCCTCAGAGCCCCGCCCGCACGCTCCAGCACCCTCCCAGACGTGCCTTTGTTGGGGGTCCCTGGAGGTGCCCTCCCGAGTTCCCTGCGCTGCTTTGGGGGGGTCTCTGGCCTAATGCTTTACCGCCTAGTATTAGAGGCTGAACGCAGGGCCTTTGCACTGAGCTATATCCTCTGCCTTTCATTAATTTTGAGACAGGACTGCTAAATTGCCCACCCGGGCTGGAATTTTCGATCCTCCTGCATCAGCCTCGCAGAGTGCTGGGATCAGAGCAGGCAGCTAACGTGACTGCAGTGAGTCTCAGTCTGGACCCCGAGCCACGTGACTGCAGTGAGTCTCAGCCTGGACCCCGAGCCACGCAGAGGCCGCGATTCCCACCAGATTCTCCCTCTCACCACGGAGCTGGTGGCCGGGACTCTGCTGCCCTTGGCCCCTCACCTCCCACAACAGCTGCCGTTCCGCGACCCTGCTCCCTCCGGCTGTCCATTGCTGGCCGCGCTCCCCAGCGCCTGGGCTTCTGGTACCTCTCCAGGCCTCGGGCCTGGTCTTGTCTGTCCCCAGGCAGCGGGGAGTTTTTGTGGAAAGCCCCTGCCATGTGGGGGCTCCAGCTGGCATCTTCCCTCTGACTCTCCTTCACCCCCCAGCCCCAGCCGTCCACGGACCCCAGGGCCTTCTCGATTCCCGCTGGCCAGGGCTGCTGAGTGGCAGGTCCCCAGGGCAGCAGACCCAGCCTCAGGTAACCCAGGGTACTTCTCCGCTTTCTCTTTTCTCTCTTCATTAAAAATCAGCATATGTTTGTGACACATAATAAACATATTCATTGTGAGGACCTGGCACAAACACACCCCCATCTTGATCCTCTGCTCCCTTCCCCCACCAGGCCTCCCCAGATGCCCTCCCAGCCCTGTCTGGCGGCTTCCTTGTTTTCAAGTATGATTTCCACTGGGAAGTCTGCTCAGTCAGTAAGAATGCTTCCTGCACAAGGAAACTCGGTATTTGTCCCTGGATTCCCAGGGCCTGCTCAGTACATGACACAGTAGAGTAACTGTTGGAAGACTGGCGAGGCATGGCGCATGCCTGTAATCTCAGCACCAGGAGGCTGAAGCAGAATTGCCATGAGTTCAAAGAGCCTAGAATACACAGCAAGACCGTGTCTTTAAATAACACTGTTGGAAAATGACAGTCACTTTGCTTATTATAGCTAGAAATATTCCCATCACTGTCCAATCTTCATTTCTCTTGCTGAATGAGTGGTTCATCACTTTCAAGGAGACCATAGCTACTGGACACCCATTTTAAGAACACCTTCTCTTGGGCTGGGAATTTAGCTCAGTGCTTCCAGCACCAGCCTTGAAAGCTCAAGGTCCCAGGTTCGATCCCTGGTAACCGAATACAATAATGCCAGGTGTGATGACTCACACCCACCAGCAATCAGAACCACGTACCACAGTGCCAGGCCTGGTGGCTCACACCTGTAATCCTAGCATTCTGGAGGCAGAGACAAGAGGTTTACTGAGCTCTAGGCTGAGTTCAGGACCAGCCTGAACTACAAGGCAAGACTCTATCTCAAAAAACTAAAAAAATAACACCCTCTCTGCTAGGCCTGGCATTGAGGCACAGGCCTGTAATCTCAGCATACAGGATGCTGAGACAGGAGGATCACAGGGTTGAGCCCAGCCTGGGCAAGCTGGTGACTTCATGAGGCCCTGTCTTAAAATAAGTGAATAAAGAGGGCCTGGGATCAAGCTTAATACAAAGGCTCTAAGGGCTAGGGTTGGAGCTTAGAGGGCAGAGCGCAAGTGCAAGGCTGGGTTTGATACCTGGCACCGGAGAAGGAACCACTGAAAACAAAGACTTTGGGTTCAGTCCCCAGTACCACTGAGTCTTCCCTTCTGTCTAACTTGCATCCACCCCCATGTGGGATGCCAACAGCAGCGGCCACTCTGGAGCCCAGAGGGACACGGTTCTGTGTAGGGCAGGAGTTTGGCCAGTCTGGGGAACAGCCAGTGGGCTCTGCCTCCGCCCTGGACCTCGCCCAAGCTGGGTGCCCAAGGCCAGAGTGCTTCTGCCCCATTGAAGGGGGCCAGGAGTAGGCCTTACTGGCCAGGATGCCAGGCCGCTGGCCCCACCCCAGCCGTAACACTGGGTCGGATCAGTGGAGGCCTTGTTAGCAGTGGTCACAGGAAGGGGAGAGCGGAGGGGTGGGGTGGACGGACAGGATCTGGGCCCAAGGCTAGGGCGGCCCTGAGATGCCCTGCCCAGTGTACTGGCCAGAGGATGGGTGTGGGGCCAGAGGGGCTAGACACCATCCAGTTCAGCCACCTTAGCCCAGAGAGCCCGTAGGGGTCACCAGCCCTTTCTTCCCGGCAGAGCAGAAGCCTCGTGCCCTGGCCTCAAGACCTTCAGCCGCCACCTGGCACAGGGGCCCCTGGCGCCTTGCCCTCTACAGGCCCCAGGTCTCCTGGGAAATGGGCAGCAGTGCAGGCCAGTGGCAACGTGAGACTAAGGACCTCTGACATAGGATTCTGCACTCAGCTCTCAGTGGCAGTGTCCCCCTACTCCTGCGCAAATCTGAGCAGATCCCGGGGGCGAGGTGAACCTGTCGGATAGTGCAAACTGCTCCCCAACCCTCTCATTCATTGCGAGGTTCCCATGCTGCAGTTATACCCAAACACTGACACACACAGGACGTCTCTGTCTTCCAAGAAAGACTACTCACTGCCATAGGTTCACCACTGCCACTGGGGGCTCCCCTCCTCCCCGTCCCAGAAGCCCACCCTCGATTCGAGAGTTTAAATGCTGACTTGAGGCCACACGGCTGGAGCCCTCTCTGACCTGGACCCCGCCCCGGCCCAGCCGGTCACAAGCCAGACGACTGTTTGTGTTTGGGGACAAGGGGGCTTATTACACTGGCGACCTGGGGAGGGCCTCCGAAGGAGGGACGGCCCAAGCCTGGCCCTGTAATCAGTGCTGTGGGAAGATGATGATGGCCCAGCTGCAGTGTCCCCACAGGAACCAAGGTCACCTGGATGGCCCGTGTGCCCGAGCCCCAAGCCGCGTCCCAGGGGCAGCCTCTCCCATGCCAGTCCCATCTCCCACACTCTGCCCTTGTGCCCGCCAAGGACAGTCCTGAGTCTGAGCGCAGGAAGAAAGAGTCCAGACTTCTGCACAAGTGGAGCATGACTTTACTCAAGCAAGATGAGCCAGACGGGGCCACACGTGGTGGAGCCAGGGGGTTGGGACAGCGCAGGCCAGCCCTGCCCGGGCAGCTCTCCCGCAGAGGAAGGGGCCTCGCACCACAGGGCTCGGGTCTGCTGCGGGAGCTTCTGGGCTGACACAGCAGGAAGTCCAGGGCAGGGGCCAAGGCTCTGTCCCCAGAACCTCCTTCTTGGACCCTCTGCCACATGCCATGCCACCTTCACCAGGCGGGCCGCTCCCTCTCAGACGAAGTGGGGCCAAGCCTGATGGCTCAACATGCCCTAGTCTTCCCCAGAGGACCAGGAGTCCCCGTCACCGTCCCTCGGAGTGAACTTCAGGAACGGGCTCGGGCCCAGGTGCAGAGGAGCCCCGGCCCAGGGCGTCGTCAGGACAACCCCCTCCTCTTGCTGTGGGTTAGGGCTAGGGGTCCCATGGCCCCCTCCCTTGCACTGCTCCAGCCCATTCAGCACCCTCCCACTCATCTGCGCTGACTCTTCCTCCAAGTTGGGGCCCCCGTTGATTCGGTGGGTGTCCCCTGGGCCTGCGCTCTCCACCCCACTGGGGCTCTCCTCCTGCCAGCGAGCAGAGTCGGACTCCTCGGAGCTGGAAGGCTCGGCACTGTCTCGGGACTCTGTCTCCATGGCGGTCACAGGGGCAAGAGCCAGGACCTGCGAGCCATCGTCCCAGGGGGCGCTGATGTCCAGGGCCTCGGGCGCCAGTGGGGTCCCTTCCTGAGAGCTCCTCAGGGCCTGCAGGCTTCCCCCAGAGGAAGGCGGCCCCCACCGCCGAGCGCCTGGCCCCCGCTCCTCCTGCTCCTCAGCCTCCTCCCCGCTCTCTTCCTCATCCGCGAACCCGTCGGAGTCCCGGTCCTGATCCCAGGCTGCAGGCTCCAGCAGCTGGGCCTCCTGGCCCAAAGGTTCTGCCATCTCCCTGGGGACCCCAGGGAGGGAAGAAGCCTCTGTCCCCAGGTCCTCAAACTCATCGGACATGTCAGAGTCTGGGCCTCGCCCGGCCTCGCCATCCTCCTCTGAAGAGTGCGGGGCCCCCAGGCCCTCGGGGGCTGGGACAGCAGGGTCCTGGCCTCCCTCCCTGGCCTCTCCTTGAGGTGAGGACCTGTGCCCTCCCATTGGATCCTGCCCAGAGGACAAGGGGGACCCGAGGTACAGGCCCAGGGGAGTGGAGTCAGGAAGGGTTTCCCCAAGCTCATCCACCTCACTGTCCGCTCTGCCCTCCTCCTCCTCCTCCTCCTGCTCCTGCTCCAGCTGTAGGTCCTTGGGCAGCCCCGCAGGATCCAGCTCCTCCTGCCCACCCTCCATCTTTCCCAGGGCTGCAGCACTCCCTTCGTGCCCCCAGCCACCCTCTTGGACCACCTCGCCGTGGGGCTGGGGCTCAGAGGAATCTTCAGGGGTTGGAGTGGGTACACAGGGCCCAGGGTCCCCCAGCACTGGTTGTGCCTCACCGGCTTCCTCCAACCCCGAGGGCCAAGGCTGAGGGGCACCCACAGGGGACCCCTCCTCCACTCCCCTGGGGGCCTCAGGCTGTGGCTCTGCCCTGATGTTGGGGTGCTCGCCAAGCTCCCTATTCCCACTGAGGAGTGCTGTCCCTCCCCAGGATGGAGCATTCTCCGCCTGCAGACTGTGCTGGCCTGGAGACAGGGGCGGCTGCGCGGCCTCCTCCCCGTCTCCTGCCTCCGGCTCCCGCTCTGGCTCCAGCTCAGCTCCTGCAGCAGACTGGCCTCTGGCTCCCTCTGATCCGAGGGTGACCTCCAGGGCGGCCTGGTCACTCTCTGGGGCCTCTTTCTGCTGGGGCTCTGTCACCTCAGCCATTCCCTGGGAAGCTCCAAGGCCTGGGGCCCCCACCTGCTCTGGGGACCCTTCCAGGCCCAGGGGCTCCCCAGCACCGCCTGGCCCACTTACTCCCTCGGCCGGGACCCTCTGCTCAAGGGGCTTGGGGATCCCTGTGCACCAGACCTCTGCTGTGGTAACCTCATCCTGCTCTCTAGATGGGGCCTCCTGACACAGCCCTTGGTCCTCCACGCCCTCAGACACAGGCAGCTCCCCTGCCTCTTCCTCCAGAGACCTCAGCAACTCTTGACTCTCTCCATTCATCAGGCTTTCTTCTTCTTCCGTACCTTTGTGACCTTCCTTCCCTACCTCCTCTGGAGAGCTCAAGTTCTCTAGGTCCCATGCACCCAGGGGTCTCAGTGTTCCTTGGCTCTCCTTTCCTTGGGGACTTGGGATCTCCTGATTCTCTTCCACAGACCCCAGTGTCTCTTGAGTTTCCTTTTCTGAACATTTCACTGTCTCCTTATTCTTTTCTTCTAGAGACCACAGTGACTCTTGAGCTTCTACAGCTTTTGGCATTTCCAGCTCCTCTTCTGCAGACTTTGGTGACTCCAGATTCTGTGTTTCTGAAGATCTCGCTGCCTCTGTACCCTCTTCTTTCAGAGACTTGAATAACTCTCCATTCTCTTTTTCAAGAGATTCAACCATCTCTTGTTCATTTTCAAGAGATTCCAGTGGCTCCAAATTCACCTTTTCTAGAAGTCTCATCGTTATCTGGTCTTCTTCCCCTAGAGCCCTCAGTGGCCATTGAGATTCTTCTTCAAGAGTTTTCAACGTCTCTTGGTCTTCTAGAGTTCTCAATAGCTCCTGATCCTCTTCTTCTAGAGCGCTGGTGGTCTCATCTTCTAAAGATTTCAGTAGTTCCTGGTTCTCTTCTTCTAGAGGTCTCATGTTCTTCTCATCCTCTTCTTGTAGAGGTCTCAATGGCCCCTGATCCTGTTCTTCTACACCTCTCATGTTCTCATCTTTTAGAGACCCCAGCGGTTCCCGGTTCTCTTCTTCTAGAGGTCTCACGTTCTTCTGGTCCTCTTCTTCTAGAGCTCTCGTGGTCTCATCTTCTAAAGACTCCAGTGGTTCCTGGTTCTCTTTCTCTAGAGGTTTCATGTTCTTCTGGTCCTCTTCTTGTAGAGGTCTCAATGGCTCCTGATCCTCTTCTTCTACTGCTCTCATGGTCTTGTCTTCTAAAGATCCCAGCAGTTCCTGGTTCTCTTCTTCTAGAGGTCTCACGTCCTTCTGGTCCTCTTCTTCTAGAGCTCTCAACACTTCCTGATCCTCTTCTACAGCTCTCATGATCTCATCTCCTAGAGACCCCAGCGGTTCCTGGTTCTCTTCTTCTAGAGGTCTCACGTTCTTCTGGTCCTCTTCTTCTAGAGCTCTCGTGGTCTCCTCGTCTTCTAAAGACCCCAGTGGTTCCCGATTCTCTTTCTCTACAGGTCTCACAGTCTTCTTACCTTCTTCTTTCAGAGACCTCAGGGGCTGCTGGCTCCCTTTTTCTAGAGCTCTCACATTTCTTTGATCTGTTTCTTCTAGAGACCTTAGTGACTCTGGCTCCTCTTTTTCTAGCATTCTCACAACTTTCCTGTGCGTTTCTTCTAGTAACTCCTGTTTCTCCTTTTCTAAAGTTCTCACAATTGTCTCGTTCTCTTCTAAAGAGGCCAGTGGCTCCTGATTATCTTCTAGAAGGTTAAAGGTCTCCCGGGTCATCTCCTCTTCAAAAGACCTCAGCGACTCCTGGTTCTCTTTTGGTAAAGATGTGCACAACTCCTGATCCTCCACTTCTTCAGATCTCAGTGGCTTTTGGGTTTCCTTTTGAAAAGTTCTCAGTGATTCTTCAAAGTTTTCCTCTTCTAGAGACCTCACTAGTTCCTGATTTCCCTTTCCTGGAAATAAAACTGTCTCTAGATTACCTTCAAGAGATATCATTAGTTCTTGGTTTTCCTTTTCCAGGGATTGCACTGTTTGTGAGTCCTCTTTTCCTACAGGCTTGGGTAATTCAGTGACGTCCTTCGCTAGCCATCTCTCTACTTCCATTTCTTTACCTTCTAAAGACTTCAATACTTGATTTTCTTTTTCTAGACTTTGTAGTATTTCTAGGTTCTCTTCTTCTGAAGACCTCAGAGATTCTTGATCTTTCTCCATGGTCTCATGGCTCTGATTCTTCAGAGGAGGTAGCAGTGGCTTTTGAATCTCCTCACCCAGAGTGTTCAGTGCTTCTTTTTCTAGAGGACTCTGTGAGTCCTGGATTCCCTTTGCATCCAGGCTCCCTCCTTTTTGCCATATTTGCTGCTGCAAGCTGCTCACTGATTGGGCCTCTATGGCTGTTTCTTTCTCTACCAGTCCCCAGATCGGCTCTTTACCTTCCTCCTGGAATACGTTGGATGTTCCTGATCTACTGGGTTCTCGGTATTTTGCCTCTAAACTGGGATGGTCAGTACAGGGAGGTGGGGCCAAGGAGGTCTTGTCCTCAGGGGTCTGGCCTGGACTGGCTTCTTGCTCCTTGCCACCAGGCTCTTCTGGTCCTGGAAGGATGCTGGGAGGGATCGCTGCCTGGGCTTCAGCCCACGATGCTTCTGGAGCCTGTTGCCTCTCACCCAGTGGTGGGAGCAGGGAGGAGGGGGCATCCTGGGCTCTGACCTCTGCACTTGCGGCAAGACAAGGAACCTGAGGTGTGGGTGGAATAGGGGTGCTAGCCAAGGTGGGGGTATGGGCCTGGAGGAATTCCTGGCTCTTGAGAAAGACTGGCATAGGTGTCTGGAGGGTCCCAGGCAAAAGGGAGGGGAGGGAAGCTGGGCTGAGGACAGGTCCAAGACGCTGGCCCTCTGGGCTCCCAGGGAAATGCAGCTCCAGCTTGGGGTCTGGAAAGGCAGAGGGGAAGAGACATCAGTGGTGCAGATGTGGGAGGTGGGGGACAGAGCAGCATCTCTTCTGGCAAGAGTGTCCAAAGGTACTGCCCTGGCTCCCACAGCCAGGCTGAGAGTGTGGAGTGCTGTTGGGGCCAAGAAGTAAGGCAGACAGGTGCCTCTTAGGGAGTCTTCAGGGGAAGAGCAGAGGGTGGGATCACAGGACAGTCGGCACTTCCTCTTACCCTGAAAGCTGAGAGAAGCCTTGGAGCTGACTCCAGGGGTCTGCAGCCGGGAGTTCTCAGCCTCCAGGAGGGTCCTGGGGAGGAGGGAGACAGCTGGGTCAGCGTTTCAGCTCATCCTGCTCACTTGGCCTGCTGCCTCCGCGTTTCACACACAAAGCCTCACCGGAGCCGATCTCAGTCACATGCCCACAGCCATCACACGTTCGGGACGCGCAGAGGGCCTCACAGACCGCGGTTCCCACGCAGTCAGATGCAGGCCCTGACACACACTCTCAGGCCTTCCCTCCCCCACCCCTGCCGGTGACCTCATCCTCCACAGGGGGCTGATTCTCATGCTAATCACTGCTTTTGTCCACACCACCATCTGGAGGGTCTGAGAAGGGGGGCTTCTCGGGAAGTGGGAATTCTCAGGCTGTCCCCATGGGATGGGCCCCCTCCTCTTCCCCAGGGTCCCCAGAGCGGTGACAGACAAAAGCAAATGAATTAAGCCCCCTCTCTCCAGTTCCTTTTTGTGCCACACCACCAAGAGCTGACATTCCTCTGCCGTCCAGCCCCTCCTTGTGGTTTGCTCAGGGTCACCACCCTGTCTGGCTCCCGAGGCCCACAGGGTGCCGAGGTCTTTGTTTCTGTGCCCTCCATCTTTTCTTCGAGTCTTAGCAAGGGGCCCTCTCCTAAGCAGCCATCTTGTGGCTTGGTGTATGTCCTCTCCCGGCCCTTGGAGGTGCCTGCCAGGCAGTGTCCCAGCAAAAAGGAGATTGCTGGGACTGTGCAGCCAGTGAGAAAACAGTGGGAGAGGCAGCCAAAGAGGGGGAAAAGTCAAAAAGGCCTGAATCTGTGAGGAGTCTGGCCCCATGACATCTGGTTAGACAGTGCTGTGGGTTGGCCAGGGGGCAAGCCAGTGACCACCCGTGCCTGCAGGGTTGCCCAGCCTCGAAGACTCCCCACAGTCCTCACCCTGGGTGTGTGCAGACGCAGGCTGCAAGTTCTCATCCCTGGACGCAGACACCCCCTTTGTGACACATGTGCACCCCTTTCCTGAGACTGCCCTTTCAGCAATGTCCTGCTGCTTGCAAGCCTCTTCTCACGAGGCCAAAGGGGAGCACGTGAGCACAGGTGAGATGCGCCCTTGTGTGGAGGTGACCAGCTTAGAGTCAAGAACCCACCACTGCACTGAGGCTTCACACTGTACCTGTATGTGGCCACTTCCAGGCTGAGGGACATCTTGAGGTGTGCCAGCTGCTGCCGGCCCTCCAGGACTTGGACAATCTGGCTCTGCAGGCCCTGCTTCTCCTGTTCCAGGGCCTCCACGGCCAGCTGCAGAGCAAGCCACACGGTCAGTGGGGCCTGGGGAGCCCTCTGGGCCGGCCTCCCCGCTGCTGCGCAGGGTGGGTCGAGCCCCTGCTCCCAGCCCTCCCAGCGTGGGGCCCAGTCCTCTCCCTCGTGAAATGGCTGCTCCGGGGGGTGCTGACTAAACAATCCCACATGCTGCTGAGAGTTCGGCTCCCACAGGAAGGGGAGAAGGGAGGAGAGGAGATGGGTTACAGAAAGGAGAGGGAGAAAGTAGAAGCAGAAGGAAAAACGATTCATCAAGAGCAGGAAGCCAGACAGCCCTGTCTCATCACTGTCTCCTCTCCCCAGCCCCCTCCCCCGAGTTCTGGAATCTTCTAAGGAGGGCCGTAGGGAGGGGCCTCAGCAAGACCTCTGTCTGGCCCTGTCAGGAAGCTGTTTTCTCAGCTGTTGGTCACATCTGCACAGTGTGAAGGGGAACAGCTGTCCCTGGCCTCTGAAATATGCTCCAGGGACAGGGGCTGGGGGTCGTGCATCTAGGAGAGACAGCTGGTAGGGGCCCGGAGACTCAGTGGCCAGACGCTGCAGGAGCGAGTGCTGGGCAGTTCCAAGTGACATCAGCCTCGGGAGGGGGAGAGACCTTCAAGGACAGGCAGGCCGGGGAACCCACCCAGCCCACCTGCCCGGGGCCACGCATCAAAGTCCGGGACGGGGACGCCCGGGCAGCGTTCTGAGCAGCAGCTCCCGGGTGTAAAGTCCCTTCCCAGAAAGTCTCCCGACCCCCGGTCGCACCCAGGTCCTCCATGGTCTGCCACATCCTCACCTGGAACTTCTCGGTGGCCCGTAGCCGCTCCTGCCAGCGGCCCTCCAGCCTCTGCTCCAACGCCGCCCTGCGCTCCTGGAGGCCGCCGCGCTCGGCGCGGAGCTGCTGCAGCTCCAGGCGGCTCTCCCGGGCGCCCTGCAGCGCGCTGCCCAGCCGCTCTCGGGCCTGGCCCAGCGACGCCTCCAGGTGCGCCACGCGCTCCTGGTACCCGCGCACGGCCCCGCGCCACGCCTCCCCCAGCCGCCGGGCCAGCTCCTCCACCTCGGGCGCGGGCGGCGCGGGCCCGCGGGGCGGCGCGGGGCGGCAGGGGGCGCAGGCCACCTGCTCGTGCAGCCCGGCGCGCTCCTCCTCGTGCGCCGCGCGCAGCGCCTCCAACTCGCGCTCCAGCTCGGCCGCCTGCGCGCTCAGCCAGTCGCGGGCGCGCTGCTCAGCCTCCACCGCTCGCCGGCTGCGCGCAGCCTCCTCGACCGAGCGCTCCCGGGCAGTCCGCAGCAGCTGGCAGCGGCCCGCCACGCCCTCCAGCTCGTCCGCCAGGCTGTCGCGCTGCACCTCGGCCGCGTGCTTCTCCCGCCAGCGCTGGTCCACAAGGGCGCGCAGGGCCGCCAGCTCGCCGTCGGCGCGGGCTCGCCAGGCGGTGTCGCCGGCCTGCGCCCTGAGGCCCCCGAGCTCCGCGCTCAGCTGCGCGTTCCGCTCCTCCAGAGCCTTGACCCGGGCCAGGTAGGCCTCCAGACGCCGGTTGAGCTCCCACAGCTGGAAGGACTCCTCCCCCACGCAGCCGTCCATGCTGCTCGCGGGGTCACCAAGAGCGGACGGACGGACGGACGCGAACACCAGAGGGGCAGAGGCGCTCAGAGCGGAGAGCAGACCCGGCACAGCGACGGGGCGGAGCGGCCGCGCGTCTGAGGCCGGCTCGGAGCGCGGCTATTCATACTCCCGCCGGCGGGGCGGCGAGGGGCGGGCCCAGGCTTAACCCC
>PVIR01034598.1:0-17090 GCA_004026965.1 Petromus typicus | reverse complement strand
GGAGTGAGCAGTGGATAGGAATCCTGTGGTTTGGAAGTACTTGAATTGGTAGGTTCAGGCTGGATGTTGGGGACCTATAAAGGCCAGGTTAAGGGGCTTGTATTTGTCAGATACTGTGGGGAACTTGGAGAGTGTTTTCGAGGGGCATGATTTTCAAAGTGGTGCAGTGTGCAGAATGATTTAGAGTGGTTGGAGATGAGGATGGGGAATGTTTAGAAAAAGGGAGCCCAATTAAAAGACAAGTGGCTGGGTCAGGAGCTCAGTGATGGCGTGTGTGCCTAGCATGTTTAGGAAGAACTTGAAGTAGGGCTGGGATTTAGCTCAGTAGTTCCGGCGTCTGGCTGGTAAGCACAGGGTCCCGAGTTTGATCCCCAGTGCAATCCTCAGGTGATCTGGGCACATTGCTGGGTGTAAGGGATCATGTTTGTAATCCTAGCACTTGGGAGGCAGAGGCAGGAGGATTGCCCTGAGTTCAAGGCTCACCTGGGCTACTTAGTGAGTTCAGGTCAGCCTGAACTACAAAGTGAGACCCTGTCTCAAAAAAAAAAAAAAAAGAAGAAGAAGAAGAAGAAAATGAAGCAGTTAAAGCTTTGAGCCAGGTATTGAATTGAAACCCTATAGGAGTTGGGTGCTGTGATGTGTGTTGGTAGTCCACCTACTTGGGAGAGGAGGCAGGAGCATCACTTGAGCCCTGGAGTTTGTGACCCAGCCTGGACAACATAATGAGACCTGTCTCTGTAGAACATTCTTTGTTTTAGGACGGGTGTGGCTATGCACACCTGTAATTCAGCACTTGGGCGACTGAGGGAGGAGGATCTCTGTGAGTTCCATGCCAGCCCGGCCTACACAGTGAGACGCTGCCTCCAAACAACCAAAAAACCCCTTGGAACCAGCTGAGGGCTGGAACAAAACTAGACAGATACAAGGGCTAGTAAATGTGGGGACCAGGATCTTTTGTGACCAAGCATGAGCAGGCCTAAGTCCAGACAGGTGGGGAGGAGTTCTTGGGACAAGCCTGGCAGGGTTGGCTTGGGTCAGTGAACTTCTCGTCTGGTTTCCACACAATCAGGGTGTCACTTCTAAACTGGGGTCTGAACACGAGCTTCGAGGCGGAGCCCTGTGTTACCCTGGGCTTGCCATTTCATTTCTTTCTGTGGAAGTTCTTCACCTGAAAAAGGAGACGAAGGGAGCTTCAACCTCCTGAGGTGATCTGGGCACAAAGAGCCTGCTGCACTCCTCTCTGTTTCCTTCTTAGTAGGAAGTCATCTCAAAATTTGAGCACAGAGGTGTGAGAAAAATCTGCCAAAAGACCAGGAGACTATTGCTTAAGAAGAGCATTTGGCTGTGTTAGCTTCATGTGTCATCATTGATTGAGAGCGAAGGAATAAGAAGGGAGTCTCCTGCTAGAAGCAGTATGAATGTTCTCCAGTCATCTGCACCTTCATTCTCTTTGAACATTTTTGTTGTTGTTTTGTTTTGGTTTTTTTTGAGACAGAGTCTCCCCATGTAGTTCAGGCCGGCCTTGATTTCCCTAGTAGACCTGGCTGGCCTGGAATTCTAAGCAGTCCTCCTGCCCAGCCTAGGATTATAAGTATGTGTACCACACCCAGCTCTTTGAACTTTCATCAGATTATCCTGCCTTTTTAATTGCAGATCTCAGAGCTGTATAATTTGCCTAATTTAAAGGTTTCATGCCATGTTCCTATTGTAGGATCTTCTTTTTGTAATATGTAATATAATTTGATCACTCAGGCCAGGGATTTAGCTCAGTGATTCCGGCACCTGTCTTGCAAGCGCAAGGGCCCAGGTTTGATCCCCCAGTAACCATATACAATACTGAGCATGGAGACTCACTCTCACCAGCAATCAGTAACACATACCACAGTGCCGGGCGTGGTGGCTCACACCTATAATCCCAGCACTTGGGAGGCAGAGGCAGGAGGATTGCTGTGATGTGAGTTGGAGGCTGAGCTCAGGGCCAGCCTGAACTACAAAAGCGAGACCTTGTCTCAAAAAAAAAAAAAAATTGATCTCTCTTTAGCTTGGTTGCCATTGTGATTCTTTCCTGATTTCTGCCATAGTTAATTATTCTCCATTCTTTGGTTCCAATGTGTCATTTTGGCACACATTCCTTTTTCCTTGTTTTTCATAATATCTCTGACTGTTTATGCTAATTTGCATTCCTGTCCAAGGACACCATTGGCACTTGTTTATTTTTAATTTTCGGAAGTTAAAGCACTTGAAGTTTTAAAAATACAAAGCTGAGTTTCTCAGAACTGCTCATCTTTTAAGCCAGCTAGCGATGAGGCTTCTCTGGTTTGCTACACAATGAAGTGTTTTACTTTCTTGTCTGTTATTTGTCTAATTTAGATCGTAAATCCACATGTTCTAGGGCATTTTTTAGCCCTGAAAAATTTACTACTAAATTGTTAACTTGAAAGGGAAGAGTCTTTAATCAAACCTTTAGAGAGATTCAAGGTGCTTGTCCCAGTTTATGAGTGACTGTCCCACCACTAGGTGGCGGCAGATCACATCATTTCCAAAGACACTGGTCCTTGTCCCCCTTTGAGCTCTTAGGCTACTATCACCATTTTGCTTTTTTGCCTAACTTGGACCTACTTTGGAAAGTTCACAGAGACTCTGCATTAGTGAGTTTTTTGGTTGTGATTTCCCCATCCACATTGCCAATTTAACTTAATTTTATTATTTTTGGGTACTGGGGATCAAACTCAGGATCTTGTGCTTGCTAGGCTGGAACAGCGCCACTGAGTTACATCCCCAGTCCAACATTGCCAGTTTTAATTTCCTAGCTAGTTTTAGTAGTTTGTCTAGTGTGACTTTCAGATAAAACTTAAAAAATCAAGCCCAAAGTAATTATTAAACTCACCTGATCTGTGTTTTAAAGTCTCCGAAGAGTGCATCTACCCACCACTCTACTCATAATGATTTTGACACTGAATAGAGTCTCATAAGCATTTGGAAAAAAAAAAGTCTATGTAGCCTACAGTAATTCTCATTCATCTACAGAAATTTTTATCATCCCTATTGATACTTGTACTATTCAATACTGTTACAGTCTCCTATCACTGATGACTGTGAAACTCAATCAAAATCTTAAGCTACAAACAGAAAAAATGATTAAATTTTTATTTTCAGGCTGAGGTCTGGGTACTGCACAAGTTAGTTTGCACAAATGGATGATGCCTTGGTTTTAATGTGGTGGAAGGGGGTTTTTGTTTTTCTTTCACTACTGGTGATCAAACTCAGCACTTCAATCTTGTATGGCAGACGCAATGCCACTGAGCTGAGTCCCCAGCCCCCACCTTTTTTTATTGGTGCTGGTGATCAAAATAGAACCATATCCATTTTAAGCACATGCTCTACCACTGAGCTACACTTACAACTCCAGCCCTCCTGGGAGATTTTTGAAGAGACTCACTCTTACTTATAAATTAGTTTTTGCAATGTCAGATTAGGCACAATTAGTTGATACTACTTTGTTATGGCTTGTGTTCCATAATTTGCTAGTTTTGCTTGATGTTTGGGCAGTTGGAATTTAGTATTATGTATTAGGTCTTATCTGCCCTGAACTCTTTATTTATTTATTTATTTAAGATTTTTGGAGACAGGGTCTCCCTTTGTAGTTCAGGCTGGCCCTAAGCTCAGCCTCAAACTCACATCACTGCAATCCTCCTGCCTCTGCCTCCCGAGTGCTGGGATTACAGGCATGAGCCACCACGCCTGGCACCGTGGTAAGTGGTACTTATTGCTGCTGGGCGTGAGTCTCCATGCCCACTATTGTATGTGGCTACCAGGATGGAACCTGGGCCCTCGTGCTTGCAAGACAGGCGCTGGAACCACTGAGCTAAATCCCCGGCCCTGCCCTGAATTTATTATTTCCTATTTATAGCTCTCCGCAGAATTTTAATTCTCAGTATTTTGAACCTTTGTAATCACTGATAATTGCTATCAGCAGCATGCTCAATGCTAAAAACTTATGTTTTTCAGCAGCATTACCCTTGTCATTTTTGTAAAATGAGAGGGTTCATTATTATACAGTCGACTCTTAATTATCAGGAGTAAGGTGCATTATAGCAGAACCTGAGTAAGGGCAAAGAATGTAGAAAGCACACATAAACATTAAGTGTTATTTCCACCTCTAATAATGATTAAGGTATAGAGTGGCTTGAAGGATGACCAGAAAGTCATTATAGCAATGAGAAGAGTACTGCCTGGTTTCTACAGAAGCATCTTAGTCTCATAGACACAGAGGGTGGTATCAGGCCTGAAAGACCTCTTGATGTTTGCAGAAGTGGTGACCCAAAGAGGCTAAGTGACTTCTCCAACACAGCAGGTTTGACTATTTTATAGCTATTTGACCAGGCTATGATTGCTCTCACGTTGTGAGCTAAATTCCACAGCTAGAGATTGTGTTTTTTTGCTGTTGAGGGGATTGTTTTGCTTTTATAACACCTTGAGTGTATTGTTTCTCTTTATTTTATTGTCTGTCAGCTGACTTTGAAGCAAGTGTATCTTCTTTCTTCATAGCATCATTAAATCTGGGGATTGCACAGGGCTAGAGAGATTTACCAGTAAAGACACGGGGCCTAGCTGAACTGTGTGCTTCCTTCGGGTCATGGACTTGTGTGTGGTTGGAAGAGGAAGCCAGGGACCCAGATCTCCGCTCGAGTTCGCCTCAGATCTCGTAACGCTTTCTTTGTTGTCGGTAGCAAAGATGACAAACATAGAGACTTTCCTTATAACTCATTTTGTTTTGAAAGACTAAAGATGTATCAGAGTTTAAAATCTCCATTTTGTGGCTTCCCAAGGTGCTGTGATTTGTTTCTTACTAGTCTTTTTTGTTCTGTGGAAAATTTTTCTCTTTGAGATTTAGATTTCTTTGCCATGGTATTTTTAGAGAGAGGAAATCAGTATGTGTCACCAAAAGGGGAAAATATATACCTTAAGGCCTAGTTATGTAATTAGAATTTTAATAAGGGGCGTCATAAATTCTTGCTTCATTGCAATGATTACTTAGAAGTCTGTTCCACTCAGAAGCCTCATGTAGTTATTATCATCATTATCATCAACATCACCAGCTAACCACAAGCATTTATGGAGTGTCCACAGACTAGGCAGCACTTACTTGGGCTTTAGGAGACATAAAGTGTGTTTGTGTCTGTGTGTCTGTGTGTGTCTATGCCTGTGTCTGTGTCTGTTTGGGTTTAGGTTAGCCCTTGGCTTCCAGGAGTTTGTAATCTGTAGAGCTAGAGGAGAGACAGGAATCTTAGGGGAAGACAGATCCCTCATTTTTCCTTACATCTAAAGTACAATTCTGGATTGCACATGATATGGGGGTGGGGAGGGCAATGATGAAAGGAAAAAATCTTAGAAAGGTCTGGTTGCAGGTTAGTGGAAGCACGTCTGTTTGCTGGCTGACAGGTACACAGGGTAGGTATAGTAAGGTAGGGTAATTGGTTGAAGGAAAGAGAAGGCAGTTGGTGCATAGCTTTGAAACCAGTAATTCAAATAGATTTGGCTCAATAACAGAGATGATTTTAGTTGACTGTGGAAGAAACTGACAAGGCAAGAGATTGAAGTTGGTTTTTGTTTTTTGTTTTTTTTTTGCAAAGAGGTCTCAGTTTGGGTCTTACCCAGGTTTTAATAAGGGGGTAGGATTAAGGATTGCTGGAGGAAAGAAAACAATCTCTTCCTCTCTCTCTCTCTCTCTCTCTTTCTCTCTCTGTGTGTCTCTCTCTCTTGATCTTTTGTTATGATTTTGTTTCTATTTGGAAGATCCCTTTCTCCCTCACGTTGAGACATAATGCATGTGTAGGAGTAGTGTATCCTTTCATTGCAAAAGGAAATGGTGGGGTGGTTTCCTAGTTTAAGCTCCTGAGACAGAAGAACCTGTTTTTGTGGCACCGCGATAGCACATTCTTAGTCAGAGGGTTGGTGTTACACCAGTATCCCCATACTTTTAAAATCCTCTAAGATTAACCAGAAGAGCTCTTAATGGAATCCATTGTCATGTACTACACAGCAGAATCATTTTTGTAACTTTTTGAGGGGTCACAGGGGATGTTGGGTATGAAATCCAGGTGCTCTACTGCTGAACAACACTCCCCACCCCTGTAACTCTTTCTCTTGTTGTTTACCTTGTAAAGTGAGGTTTCTGCCATCTAGTTTTTCAGGAGACAAGTAAGAGTTGTATTTGGGTTTGGGTCTTCACATGTACTTTGTGAATCCTCACATCTTTTATAAATCTGAACTCACGGATCATGACTGCAGAAGTCAATAATGGATAAACATTGAGCGGGGAGTCATAGTCAATCTTATTTTTCTATTTCTGAAATAATAGCAAACACGTGGCACATGCCCCAAGCTCGGGGAGCACGGTTCCTTATGTTGCTCTGTCTGCAAGGGAGTTAACCTTTCAATGATTTTTATGGCAAATGCTAAGGCAGCTTGCAAGCTAATTAGAAGAAACTGATAAGCAAATGCCGGGTTTGTCAGCTCTCTTTCATCCTCTGCAGAGTAGACACCCAGTCAAATAGCAATGCAAGCCCCCCAGGCCTTTATGAAACAGAATATTGCTTCTCTCTTAGTGTTTTCTAGACATGAGTCATCTCAGTGCAGCCCAAGTTTCTCTGTGGGTATTAATTCTTGGAGACTGCACACATAGCGTTCAAATTGGGTTCATTTTCTTCAAGAAAGTTGACCTTGTCTCGCTGTGGCCTTTCCCCCACATGTGGTTGGTTCCTTCCTCATCCTGAGCTGTTGTATAAGCAAGTACTGTACCAAAGGTTTCATTGTCATTGGCTGCTGTGGCCCAAAGAAATGGATAAATGCAGTGTGAAGTCTGCCAAAGCCAAAAACAAATGGCAGTTGCAGGCAGAGTGGAGCCCTGGCCAACTCTAAGATGGCTGTCAGTAGAAGTTATTCAGAAGATGTCTCTGGTTAATAGACCCCAATCAGCCCTGTAGGTTATTGGTGTTATTTGCTTCCTATAACAGAAAAGTGCTGCATTCTAGCTGCGTTCCTGCTGAGGAGGGTAAGTGCTTAGTGCTATTTACTTAAAACACTCTAGGTTGATAAATGACAAGTACTTCACTCTGGGTAAAGCTCATAAATCCGATCCCTACAAGAAATAACAAGCTGACAGCACTTAGTCCTGTTTATAAAGTTCATACACATCTATCTTTGATACAGGTGCAAGTATATATCTATGAAATTGCACCGCAGCCTGTTAAAAAAACAGGAATGCACAGCTACCAAGCAGACTCCCTCCTTCGGTCCCCTGCGCCTGAAGGACACCTTGAGGACAAGGCTGCGGAGGGGCCTTCCCTATAGCAGAGTCCGGGCTTGTGCACCTTCCAGCCTCTCTTCTCTCTGGAAACTGCCCTTCCCGTCCTTCCGTGTTTCTTTTCCCTCTGCACGATGAACATCTGCCCCTTCACCGTCCTCCTCTCTGCTAGGCTGAGGTGAGGCAGGAGGCTACAGAGGCTACCAAACAGTTGAACACAGAGGTTAAAACTCATCAGAACCAGGAACAGCCCTATTTTTGGCAACTTGTTCAGGAAAAATGATAAACAAATAAAAATGTCTGTAAATACTGTGAACGTGGGGCCTGAAAGACAAGTGCCATCAGGTGTCAGAAATGGAACCTTAAAAAATAAAACCCTTGCTGGGTGTGGTGGTGCATGCCTGTCATCCCAGCACTTGGGAGGCTGAGGCATGAGTATCGCTAAGAGTTCAAGGCCAGCCTGAGCTACATAGTGAGACTCTGTCTCAAAAAGAAAAGAAAAAAGTCTTACATGCTAGAGGTTGAATTCCAAGCCTTGAGCATGCCAGGCAAGCATTCCAGGAGAAAAGGGAGTGTTGTAACAGGACAAATGAAAGAGACTCATCCACTCGCCCTAGCCACTCCCAGCCCATGGTATCGTTGCAGGATGCATCCCTTCTGCCATCCAGTACCTGAACTGTCTGCTTCCTGTTCGTTCAGAATTGTCACACACATTGGGTGAAGCTGCATATTCAGGACTGCATTGAACATTCAGTACTGCAGATTGGATAATTATACTGTTTGTCAGATACTAGAAAAGTGCAAAGAACATTCCTTCACTTTGCAACAGCTTGGACCTGAGCGGTAGACATGCTGTTCCCTCCGGCTGGCATGACCTTCTTCTCGTCAGCCCCTTCTCCACAGGCCCTGCTACCACCTGGCTTCTGAGACCTGGCAGCGTCACTCAGTGAAGCCCCTCACCCACCAAGTCCTCTGGGCCTGAGTTATGTTCTCATAGCACCGTGTCCCATTAGCATTTACCAGGTTCATTTTCATTACCCACCTACCCATCTTCCCGGTCAGACACGAACAGGGACTGTGTCTTGTTCCAAATTCATCATTTATCTCTCGTGTCGAGCACAATGACTAGGATGTAGTGGGTGCTCAATAAATGTTTGTCAAATGAATGATGCTATGGTTAGCTCGATGAGAATTGATGGCACCCTTTTCGATCTGCCATCCATCATTCGTGATGTGAAGCAGAGCTGGGAGGCTTTAAACAGTGCCAGTCCAGAAGGCAGGGAGAGGAAGTAGGGTGAGAATGAACAATAACTCTCCCTTATTGAGCCTTTATTTACTCTGGGCTGAGCACTGTCTTAATCTTTTTAAATGTATTAATGCACTCAATCCTTAGATCAATCTGCTAAGACAGATTCTGTTTATTATCCCTGTTGCAAAGCACAAGGAAGTTCAATCACTGCCCAAGGTCACAAAGTGACAGCTCTGAGATTCATACCAATAGTAGGTAACTATCACTTGTCTACACCTTTTTGACTAGTTTCTGGAAAGAATGAAGCCCTAATGTCCTGAGCCATTCATCTTAGGTTAAGGTTTAACCTACCTCCTGTCTATCCACAGAGGTCTTAGTTATGTTCCACCCTTGGGAGACTGGAGGAAATAGTCACTGGATAACTCTCTGTGTTTTATGGTGTGAGAGGCGTAATCATTAGACAGTCGACAAAGGTTTGTCCTGATCAGTCGACAAAGGATTGGGTTGAAATGTTACTTGGTCCTTTTAGAAACACAGCAGGACTCCCTACTATTTTGAAACAAACCTCTGCACTACTTTTATTTCCTATAAGGACATTAGACCCTGCTTTGCCTCTACACCTTTGCATGCACCATTCCCTCTGCCTGGAACATACTTCTCTGCTGGCGTTTCTTTCTCCAAGCGCAGTCTTTACTAGGCCACGTATTATCCTTGTTGTGGTACTTAGAAGTATTGCTAAAACCACAGCTAGAGTTGATTGTGTGTGTGGGCTGAGGGAGGTGGCCATTTACTAGATCTATGAGAGTGGAACTCATCTCTTCCACTTTTAGCCCTGGGACTTGGGGTGGTGCTTGGACAATGTATGTTCCCCCAGTACTTGTGGAAGGAGTGTTAAGGACTAGTTGTTCTCCTGGTCTCTGAGCCTCGTGTTTTGGAAGTAGCCTGGTCAGTTACGTTGGACAGCTTCTGTTTGCCTGGTCTTGTGTACACATACTCACCAGGCACCGTGGGGAACAGGAAGATGACTAATGCTGCTCCTAGTCACAGCACTTACAGTCCAAGGGAGACCTTCAGATGACTGTGAGTCACTTCATAGCATCTGCATGGTGCAGTGGACCAGGGACAAAAACTGAAGATGAGCTTGGCCATGGAAGGCGGATCCCCAACCTAGGACCTCCTTTTCCCTGGGATCCTGAAAACCACCCAGAGCATCTCTGACCTTGGCTCTTGTTTGCAAGGAAGTAGAAACTCAAATGAGAAAGACCCAGCAGCTCTCAGGCGTTTGGGCAAGGGCACATTGAAAAGTACAGCCTCCTATAGATAATATATTGAAGTTAGATTTAGCCAAAAAGAAAACTTCCTCATTGCTTACAGACAGAATATTTTATTTTATAGTCGTTTTGGCAGAGGGGACAGGGCCTTACTGTGGTGCCTAGGCTGATCTTGGAATTCCTAGCTTCAAGAGATCCTTCTGTCTTAGCCTAGAACATTTTGTTTTATAAATTGAGGGCTTTAAATCAAATGTATTTAGGGCATCTCTATCTGGCTTCCTTGGGCAGCTTGATGTCTGTTGTTTAAAACTTCATTGCTCTTCTATTTCCCACAAATATGCTGCTTTTCCTGTATTCCATCTCTCCTTTAGTGTTTAAGCCAGAAGCACAGGGATCCTTCTTGATTCTCCTCCATCCCCGTCCAAACACCAGTGTTATGACTGCTATGGTTCCATTTCTCACACTGTCTTCCTTCCCTACAGTAATGACCTCCTCTCTGCCCTCCTTCTCTCTCTTTCTTTTCTGAGGACAGCTTAGGGACTTATGGATGGAGACAAGTGCTATTGTCTCTTAAGCTACGTTCCTAGCCTTATTAGTTTGTTTATTTATTAGAGACAGAATCTGGTCTGTAGTAGGCTGGCCTTGACTTTGTACAAGCCCAGCCTGGCCTCAAACTTGCGGTGATCTTCTGCTTCAGCCTGCTAAGTTGCGAGCTCTGTGGGGGCAAAGACACTGTGTGTGTGTGTGTGTGTGTGTGTGTTTTTTTTTTTAAAGGTTTTTTGAGACAAGGTCTCACTTTGTGGTTCAGGCTGGCCCTGAGCTCAGCCTCAAACTCACATCACAGCAGTCCTCTTGCCTTTGCCTCCCGACTGCTGGAATTACAGGCGTGAGCCACCACACCTGGCACTATGGTATGTGGTACTGATTGCTGCTGGCCGTGAGTCTCCATACCAGTATGGTAGGTGGTTACCAGGGATCGAACCCGGGCCCTTGCACTTGCAAGACAGGCTCCGGAACCACTGAGCTAAATCCCAGCATTTTTTTTTTTTTTTTTTTTTTTAGCATTACAGTCACATATCTCCATGTCTGGCTTTTTAAAAAAATTTTGTTTGTTTATTTTTGAGACAAGGTCTTAATAAGTTGTCCAGACTGGCCTGGAACTTGTGATCCTTCTGCCTTATCCTCTGGAGTAGCTGGGATTATAAGGCTGGTATTACTTTACTGTACTCAGCATATGCAGTTTTTGATCTAAGCTGTTTTCTTCCTACTCACTCTCCACATGGTTGTCAGAATACATCTAGAATGAGATCTTGACCTGTCACTCCTCTGCCCAAGAGTCCTCAGAGCATCCATGACTTCGGGGCCTGAAGTCCAGCCTCTAGCTCCATTCCCACTATGCTGCATCCTGAGCTGGGTTGACAGCGTCAGCTCTGCCAGATGACTTATGGTTCCTTGTAGAGATCATGACTTTTTAAAAGATATATCCCCTCCCTTTTCTTACTGAACTCTTTCTTGTTCTTACAACCCTTTTCTGACCCGCGTGCCTGCCTGTCTTTCCTGTGGGCACCCTGCCTCCATCATTTTGTAGCCTGTGTGTCTGACACTCGCTGGCACGCAGGGTATGCTCTGCACACTCGAGCAGACTGCAGCGTGTGCTCTGCAGTACTAGTTAGAAGAAAACATGAGAGGTCACAAGCTTTAATTCACATGGAGCTATAAATGAGCCATATCGGACTCCTCTGAGCACAGACCTTGCTTTACACACTGGTCTCCTGCTGGGTAAGGTGGATAACAAAAAGAAAAGCAGGGAAAAAGCACAAAGCAGGGAAGGGGGCGGTGCTCAAGGGATCAGGAGTTTGTTTATCTGGGATCATCATGCTGAAGATTAGTGCTGCTTTGGCAGGCTGCTGAATCTGTGACTCAGTTTCCTTATTTGTACAACAGGGACATGTGTTTACAATCGGTAACTACTCAGACCTTCATTTCCAACTCTGACAGTTCACAGTTAAAAATCTAAGGGGAGGAAGCTCCTAAGTAGGGCATTCTGATGTGTTGTGAGACTTCTTTCCCTCCTCCTTATTTTGTTGCAAGCTCCATGGGGGTAAAGACATTGTTTTTTTTAGCAGTCAGCAAAGATACTTTTGCCTTTTAAAAATGAAATAGGAAAGAATACAGAAAAACTGCATTAATACAATATTATGTTTGAGGATTTAAATTCCCAGGTCTAGAAATCCACTCACCAATCCCTTGGCAGCTTGCTTTCCACGCACTTTACATCCCCCTTGCAGGCTGCCCCTTCGTGCCAGAGCATGGCCCGGCCCTGGCCCTCAGTTCTGGAGATGGGAATCCTTACCTGAACCTCTTGGCCCTGAGTGTTTTAACTCCTCCAAGTTAATGCCTGTTCTTTAGTGGCACATTATCTTCTAGCAAGGTAGGCATTTATAATTTATATACTGTGTGCTGGCTTAAAATAGAGACAAGAGGATAATCAGCATCCTGTAGCTTCCAGTTTTCCAAAATAACATTTCTTCAGTGAAGTCAGCCTGTAGGAATTAAAACCTGTTGTGAATTTTAAAAACCCTCTATCCAGTTGTCAGACAGGGAAGTGGGCAAGTTTTATTATTCCACCTTATGGAAGGGGGATTAACTTTTAAAAAGAAAACTCATTAAAATTTTTGTTTATTGTCTTCTATGCAAGGTCTAATGATTCCAGGGTTTATGATTAGTATTCCAGGGGTTCCACTGTCATCAGAGAGAGAATGGCCAGAGGTTGCGGAACAAGTGGGAGAAATGCTCCAATCTGGAGCGAAAGCCAGCAGTTACCCCAACCACTTGTCTGCTGTGACCTTGACCGCCAACACAGAGAAGGGGTCCCTCTCTGTTGGGGGTCTCAGAGAACACATTCATTTACATGTCTTAAAAGTGGAAGGCCTACTTGAGAACTCCCCTGTAGAGTCAAGTCAAACATACACCAGGGGTCTAACTTATTTTTTTCCTTCTTGCTTTTATAACAAGTTTCTAAATCTCACATTTTTTCCCATTCCTTTTCATTATGTATCTTCATTGTGACTTGACTGGAAATATTCTTTTTCTTTGTTCCCTTTCAATTTGAACCTACGGCTTTGTACGTGCAAGGCAAGCAGTCGATCACTGAACAACATTCCTACCACCCCACTTTAAACTTTTTAAATTTTAATGTTTACTTTTATCAATATGTGTTTTCAGTACCTAATGTTTACTTTCATCTTAGGGAGTAAGTGCATAGATTTTCAAAAATTCTTAATTTTTTCTCGCTCTATCCGTATCCTTCTGTCTCTGGATCCCTTTTCCATTTGTCAAAGATCTATCTCCCTGTTTCCTGTTTTCTTTTTATTTTAAAAATTATTTATACTTTGGTTTTCTCATAAAAGAGAAGCACTGTGATACTTAAGCTTGTGTATCTTATTTCTTTCACTCAAAGTTATGGTCTCCAGGTGCTTCCATTTTCCTACATATGACTCAGATTTATCCTTTCTTACGCCAGCTCCCTTTTAACTTTTGTTGTTGTTGTTTTGAGACAGACTCTTGGCCTAGATGGCTTCAAACTTGTGATCTTCCTGTCTCCAGAGTAGCTGAGATTAAAGGCGTATACTACCATACCTGGCTGTGCAGACGTTTCTAATGAGGGCAGAGCAGAGGGCTCTACAATCTCATTTCTTCCCATGTCTGGTGACCTTGTATTTGAACCTCAAGATTACTCTTACTGTGGCATTGGTTTTTGTGATCTGTGTCATTGGTTGAAACTACCCAACTGTGTATTCCAGGTGTCCACCTGTCACTGTGGGGGTGTTTGGGCCCCAAGGGGTAAGTCCTAGGTGGGGAATACCCTGAGTGATTTAAGTGGAGAGCCACTAGGGGGCAACATTTGCTAAGCTGAGTGGCATCCTTTTCCTCTAACAAGATGTTGAACTTGCTTTTCAGCAATAAGATTGAATAGCTGAGAAAATGGTTTAGCAGACATTGCTTCAGGTCCTTTGCAAGTAAATATGCCACAGTATATTGATGTCTGCTCATCACCTGCATTTAGATACTGAGAGTTCAAAATTGCTCTGTGGGTCTGTTGGTGAGTCGCTTCCCCTTTGGCCCATAAAAGGCTCTTCTGATTGGACTGTCTGGTTAGTTGTGGTTCTTTTTTTCCCTTGATTTATGACTTCAGTTATAACCATGCCTATATTTAAAGAAAAAAAAAACTTGCTAAGCCTAGTCTTTAAGTTAAAAAAGAAAGAAAACCACAAAACACTAGCTTTTTCTCAAAGGACAGAATCATGATTCAAAAAAAAATCAACAAAATCTCAAAGGAATTTGAGTCTCTGAAGCTGGTCATCACCTTGGGTTAACTCAAGAGGCTTCAGTCTCCTAATGAGGCTGCTTATTTACCAGGTTTCCTAAATTAGCAGCTTTGGGGATATTAAGATCTGTAAGGAACTGTCCAAGGGAGGTATTGTGTATGCTCTGCAGTGATTAAGCCATTAAGCTCTAATTGGTATTTCCCCACTCATGGCTTTGTGTGGGAAGCCTTAAAATTATTTAGGAATTCAGTGCTCATCAGCCATCTTAGGATCTGTAGAGAGTGAGGAGAACAGTTTTGCGGGGAGCAGATCATGATTATTTCTCACAACGTCCTTTCCTGTTGGTTGTTACATTGCAGATGAAGTGGAAAGGGAAGGACCTGTTTGATTTGGTGTGTCGGACTCTGGGGCTGCGAGAAACCTGGTTCTTTGGACTGCAGTACACAATCAAGGACACCGTGGCCTGGCTCAAGATGGACAAGAAGGTTAGACTGGAGCTTCGTGAAACCAGGGGGGCAGGTGGTGCTTTCCCTTCCCTCCTTCCCCTGAGCGCACATTTAGCTTATTTGCTCATCTCAGGGTGTCACAGGGACGTGGTAGAGAAAGTGACAAGTTTCTCTGTTAAATCACGCCAGAAGCAGAGGTGCAGATTTCCTACTCCTCACAGATTCTAGGCAAGCACAATTCACCATTAAACCCTTGCCAGCCCCAGCATCTTTGCCCATTTTGCTTCTGGATTTATGTTTTTCAGTTTATTGAACTGCTAGTCATGGTTTATGGATATTTTTTAAATTATTATTATTATTATTATTTTAAACCAATTTATATCTTTGAAAGATTTTCTTGGGGCTAAAGTTCTTAGGGAATTTTTAAAAGTCTTTTTGAGAACGCCATGGTCCAACCTGAATTATTAATTATGTGACCTAAGGAATCAACAGTGTATGTATGTGTGCCTGTGGTGAGGGGATAGTGTCCATTTGGTTCTGAGGATTCTCTGGGGTTTCAGAGGCCCATGAAGTCTGGTCTCCTGGTAACTGAAGTGTGCCCTGAAAATGGGTGCTGTCCAGAGGAGCCATCCTCTGTGTAAGCTTCTGGATTCACAGAGGCATGCTTACCTGTTCACCTGCCTGCCTCCCTAAGCATGAAGACATTTGCAGAACAGGACCATGAGCTTGCATTAGTCCCTCAGAAAAATGCCTGAATTGCAAAGTTAAGTTAATGTCTAATTTTTACCCAAATGATACCCCCTGTAATTGCCCACCTAACACTACAGTATTACCTACTAGGTGGCATGACAAAGAATATAAGCCTCCTATCTTTTATTTCCCCCTCCCATACTGGCGATTGAACTCAGGACCTTGCACTTGCAAGGCAGGCATGGTGCCCCTGAGCTACATCCCTAGCCCCGCCTCCTCTCTCTTACGAGTATGACTCTAAGCTGAAGTGTTCAAATTTTGTTCACATATATATGTGGCAGTCTCAGTCTTCATGTTGGAAGCCCTGCTGGTTGTAATTTCAGGTGATAATTCCCAATGATCATGAACCTCTCAGTGCTACAGAGTACCGGAGGCAGCAAGGGTGTCCTAGATTGGGTTTATTTTGAATCTCTTGGGCACTGTCCAACCCCAGAAATTGGACAAGAGCATGGAAAGTTATGTGTCAAAGACAGCAAAACTTTATCTTCCTCTGATTCTCAGCAAAGTGAATTTTAAATCATACCTGAGTGTTGGCCAAATGGATATTAGATTGGGGGCATCAGGAGCCATAGAACCTGCTGCTCAAAGGAAATAAATTATGACACATGTTAATGGAGCTTGGTAGCCTGTCACATGGCATGTTTATGTCCTGAAATGAAATTCACTTTGGAGAGCAGATGGTTCCAGCTTTTCAGGGGGTGGGTGGAATTGTTAGAAGATTAAAGGCAGTGGTTTTTCTGACTGCGCCGCAGGCGTTTTGTGGGCCATCGCTGGAGGGTCCTAGAAACAAAGGCTGCCCATTGGACACGGTTCGCTTCTGTCGCTCAGTTAAAATCTGAACGATGTCACAGAAAGCTCGTTCATCATCTCTGAGGTGTATTCTAATTGGACCTACACATTCGCGGTGAACAATAAGAATAAAGAAAAAAATTCTACAACGGTAGAAGAAATTTTTAAAAACCCTCAGTCGCCCATAAAAGATACTGCCCAAGACCTTCGAGTACACATTTCTAGTTTTTAACTGTTTTTATGTCCTTAAGAACATCTGTGCCTTCATCTTAGCTACGCTTAACCCCTTGGGGCTATTGATTGATTTGGTTGAGAAACCCTGCATGAAGTGGATATTACCTTTTATTATGGATGGTTCTGTGAATGCTTCCAACTGTAGAATCACAGCCTTTGAGAAATGTGAGGAATGTAATGAGGGAAAAATTTTATACCTCCCCTGCCAAAGGTTTTTTTTGCTGATAGCACACAGAGGAAGAAGGCCAATCCAGTGTGTGTGTCTTTTGCTCTATAATTCTGCAGGTGCTGGACCATGATGTCTCAAAGGAAGAACCTGTTACCTTTCACTTCCTGGCCAAATTTTATCCTGAGAATGCCGAGGAGGAGCTGGTTCAGGAGAGCACACAACATTTATTCTTCTTGCAGGTACACTATCCCACGCCACCCCTCCCTCCCCCCCAAATTCTGAGGGAACCGATCCAGGCGTGGTTGCATAGGCAGCCTGGGTGTTGACCTGAAACACTGTCACATTGCAGAAGTGTTCTGTGTCTGGAGAGTTTATCCCTTTGATTCTGTAATGGAAAGAAAGAAAAATGTTTAAAATAGAATTGAATTTGGGCAGTGAGCATTGGTATCTCATACTGGGTGTGGTGACACACACTTGTAATCTCAGCACTCAGAAGGCTGAGACAGGAGGATTACCATGAGTTCGAGGCTAGACAAGCCCACAGAGTG
>PVIR01034597.1:0-17056 GCA_004026965.1 Petromus typicus | reverse complement strand
GCCCGCCACCAGCACTATAAGCCAGATGAACCTCTCTGTGTAAATAAAGCACTCAGCCTTATTTAACAACACAAAACAGACTCATGAGCCATGTTCATTGTTTTAAACATCTCTGCAGAGACAAAGAGAATGTTTTCTGTGACTGTTAAAGTGGTAAAACGTTTATATTCATTCATGCAAATGTTCATGACAAATCAGGCACAGACTTTTTTGGAATCATCCCTCACTTCTTACTGTTAGACAGTAAGAGTTTACTTTACTGAGTTCCCATAGTGTACCCTGCATTGCTTCCCACAGTCTTTTGATTCCAATTCAACCAAATGTATCTTTTACATTTCGTCGGATGAGCTGTATCTATTTCCTACACCAGCCTTTTTGTGTGATGCATTTGTATCCAGACTTTGAAATCTCGAGAAAAAAAAACTAAAAACCTTTGGTTCCAGAATGAAATTCCTGGGCACAAAAGCAGGGTCTAGAGTGTTATTGATCTTGAACTCAGGGGAGGATCTAGTAAGTATCCATGGCTGCTAATTTGTAAGGATGATAGTAATTTTACAACCACACTCTATATTTTGCAAAGGCCAAAGAATAAATGGACTTAAACTGTTAAAAATACTGCTGAAAAGCAACATTCTGAGAGGATTACCTGGAGCATAGACACTGTTGAATATCATGGTGTGCTAGGGAGTGCTGGCCAGGACACTAGCATTCAAAGACAGGATATTCACCCATTTGTGATTCCTAGTTGTCATGTCTCCTAGTAATCCTGACCGTCTTATGGGACCCGCAGTAAGCAGTTCCATCAGTTTCCCTTGTGAGAGGAGGGTTCTGTAATTTCTGTGTAGTTTTACGTTATGCAAAATAGTTCCCTTTATACTTAGAGTTTTTTGAAAATACTACAAAGGAAAGTTGAGACTACTTCCTTTGGGATCTAACTAAATGCCTATTGTGTAATTTCATTCTCAATTGGCTAAATGTTCATTTAAATATTTATCAGGGGAATAAGTCAAGAGGTTATTTGTAATAACAAAGGGATGTATGTTATGAATAATTACATTTCTCATTAATTCAAAATCAGTATTTTAGCAATTAATTAAAACTACCTTCATCTTAGAAAGGTTTCTTTTGCTAGGAGTGGCAGTGTGTACCTGCAGTCCTAGCACTCAGGGAAGCTGAGGAAGGAGGATTATGAGTTTAAGTCTAAAATGGACAATTTAGCAAAATTAGTGAGACTCTATTGTAGAACAGCAATAAAAACAAACTTAAAAGTGGGCTGGCAGGCTTTGCAGTCTATCTCTAGTCTTCAAAGAGCCTCTGCTCATGCAGTTACTTATAGATGTGATGATGATTTGGGGTTCTTCTTCATCCCTAATATGTTCGACAGTGCAGTAGCTGAAGTCAGACCTCAGCTGGAACACTCCAAAACAGGGAAGTATGGCTACGCTGTCAGGTCACCTCAGAGTGACAAGCTTCGTGGCTGAAGAGTTCAGATGTGGCCCTCCCTGATTCCTGTGTTTTTGCTGGGGCAGTTTTCTTGCCCATGATTGTCCACCAAGATTAGAATTGTTTTCAGCTCAAGTTGGTACCTTCGGACTCATGGCAGCTAAATGGAAGCTTTTCTGTGATGTTCTGTTCAATCTCCTTTAGTTCCTAGACAAATGTTCGGAACTTCTAAGATGGAGTTCCATGTCTTTGCCTTTTCTTCTCTCAGAAACGAAGCAATGCCTTTGCCTGAGTGAAAAGTTCTTTGACAGTCATCCCCTCACCCCTTCTGTGTAGAGCATGAGATGGAAGCATCGCCACCTGCTCTTGGCAGGGCTCTTCCTTGTTCCTCGAGAGCTATTATGCCCAGAATTGCTGTGTCCTATAAAGTATTAAACAGCACGAAGCGCACCGTGCCTTTGTTTCTTTCTACTTGCTGAATATTTTCTTTTGCTTCTGTTTAGTACCAGCTACCAGAAGAAACTTTTAAAGAATTAATTAGTCCCTTAGAATTAATAATTTCTAAGAAAACAAGTTATTCTGGTGGCTCATTTCCGGAGAGGCAAAGGTATTGGTGAAGGTGACTTGTGTTCTGGAAGAGATTCATTTCTTCCCTGGAATGGTCATTTGTACAACTAAAATGGCTCGATGCTAACTGCTGTCACTTTCTTCTGAAGCTCTGTGGGTTGTTTTCTATTTCCAAAGAGTGGCCACACGGAAGTAACCCCATAGCAAATTCCACCGTCATTTGAAGAATTTTAGAATGTCATTATTTCTTATGTTTTCATAAACTAGAATCAATTGGTTTCCTTCCTGGAAGGAAGTCTATAGAGACTTTCATGTTGTTTAATAGTAATAAATATTCTCTAGAAGAATAAACAAACTAATGGCATAGTTCCACTGAGAAACTATGATATCCCACTGGCTTCTGTATTTATTATATTATTATTATTATTTGTGGTATCAGGAATTCAATTCAGTACCTTGTGCTTGCCAGGTACATACTTCACCACCAAGGTAGATCCCCGGTCCACTTCTGTAATTTAAAGAGATGGATTCAAGTTCCAGGTTAAGAGTATATTTTTTTCTCCAAGTTCTGACATGGAAACCCTCAGGATAGATATTAATCCATCTGGATTTGCCAGATCTTATATATTTGCATTATGTTTTACCTGTTAACTCTCATGCCCGGTAACTTTTCATTAAAGCAAAAAGTAATAACATTTATACTGTTGTGTGTCACTGTAAAGTTTCTGTTAATATTGCTATTCAGATTCAGGAGCACCATAGTCTTGACTGTCTTTTTAGAGCTTTCTTTGTCAACTGTCCTGTGGACTTCATGATTGAGGAGCTACATTTCTGCCCATGTCCTGTGTGAAATTGTCATAAAACTTTAGATATGTCTGTAGCAGTCTGCAGTCATGCATGGTGTTTGGATCATGTTCATCGGGTCCTGTCAACCTGCAGGGGGCCCCAAGGGCCATTCTGTGTGGGTGTGGCTCACCAACAATCAGCCTTGTGGGGCCATGCTAGTCTGCACCCCACCCTCTTGGCTTTTGTCTTCTTTCCCTCTTGTGCAGACTAAATGGCATAAAGGATGGCATTAGCCATAGCAGACCCTGGAAAGGACCCCACAGTGTGTCCCTGTCTTCTCCTCTATGCTTCCTGAGTGCACCCAGCTGCCCACAGTAAGTCCAGTTGCCTCTTGATAGTGGTGAATGAACTGAGTCTTGTGGAGGGAGAAAAGCCCGTATCTGACCCCAGCAAGCTGCTTTCAGTCCTTGTGACAAAGCCCTCAATTCACTCCAATCAGATAGGGACACTTTATATAATGCTGTTCCCTGTTGTGCTGAAAAAGGTTTCCAGGGAACTGGAAATGTATTTTCACACCAGCTTCCAAATCCCTGGTTATAATTTGGAGAAAGACCATATAAAAGAACACAGATTCAAATCGGACCTGAGACTGTGTACTGCTGAGGTTCCTTCTGCCCAGTACAGATGAGAACGAATCAGGCAGAGTGTTTTTGGTTTGGGAAAGACAGTCCGCATCGTCCTGAATTGGTCATGGCGTGTTCGTTTTCTCAAGAAAGGTCAGCTGCATCAGCTGGTTCCTATCTAAGTCCTTTGCCTCCAGTCACCTCAACTTCCTATTCATCACACACATTGCTTCCTGAATTAGAAATCTTCTGAAGGGTAGCTCTACGGATGCAGGAAAGTTTCTCATTGCTCAAAAGATAGGAATTTGTGAATATTCAATACTGTCTATAATCTTCCTTTATTTAACTTCAACTTCCTTTCTATCTCGTTGCTCCAGCCAAATTTAATATCCTATTGATGAGAGTTACAGGAAGGCCTGTCCCTGCACCCACCAAAGATGTCCCCATCCTATCCCCACAGTATGTGATATGTTGTGTTGCACGGCTGGAGAGGAGTTTGTGGAAGTTATGAAGTTTGGAATCAGCTGCCTTGAGATGGAAAGTTTATCCTAGGTTAATGAGGTAGTCTCAGTGTAAAGACAGGATTCCTTATAAGTGAAAGAGGGAAAAAACAGAGGCAGCACTGAGAAAGATTTGAAGATATTAGAGTGCTAGCTTTGAAGTTCAAGAAAGAGGTCATAGCCCGGGAATGTGAATAAGTTCTAGAAGTTGAAAAAGGTGAAGAAAAGAAGGATACCTTAGAGCTGTGCAGGATGCAGGTCTGAGGAATCCTCGAGTATAGTCTAATGCAATCTATTGTGAACTTCCAGCTTCCAAAATATATGCTGATAAATCTGTGTTGTTTCAGACACTAAACTCAGGGTGATTCGCTATAGCAATGATAGGGCTAAAATACAACTCTGTCTAGTGCAGCATTTGAGCAGTTAACTACCAGGTTGGACTCCTGAACCCAACATTCATTGTCCCTGGCAGTGTGCCCAAAGTTTTCTATTCCTCACCACCCTTCTTTATTGATGTATCAAAGAGTACAGACACTCAGCATATCGTTGTCAGAGATGCACCTAAGGCTAGAAGTGAATTGGCATGCATTGTCTTTCCTAGTGCACCGTCTCTCTGTTCTTATAATTTTCCAAGATCCAGTGGAGGGAAAGTGGTGACATTAAATAGAATTTTGAAACTAAGTAAGTAAAGGTGTCATCTAATGCTGGCTGCCTCTGTCTCCGGAGCAACAGCAAGATAGCAGTGCCTTCAGGTAAAAATAATTTTGATGTTATATTCTCCTCCAAACTCTAAGATTGACTAACAGAGGCTAATTCCATTGCCCTACTTCTAACTGCAAAATGGGTCCTCATGGTTTCTGTAGAAAACTACAATATGTTGTCACGTGTGGTAGTTAACTCAGTGGTGTGAGTTCTGAGAAAAGAGACACTGAATGTAAATTCCAGCTTTATCTCTCTAGATGATGTCTCTGAGCCATGGTTAACTGCTCTTATACTCTCTTTCTTATGTAGATATCAATCATAGAAGTAATAGTTATTCTTGCAAAACTGTTCCTTATATAGTTTGTTTTTAAACAGAATGGCGCATTCTATTATCATTTCATAAGTAAAATTTAGTAAATGTGCATTATAGGCCTGCTGATAAGATAGAGAGCATATCCTTCTTTCTTGAAGAGTCTGAATTCATATTAGAACAATCTGTATGTCAAAGGCTAATTCTGTGGGTGTTTGAAGGTGAAGGCTAGTTGAAAACTTGACCTTTCATATCCTAGTGGGGAGAAAACCTGATATGCAGAAATGAAAGAATTAACAGCTGTTCTGACATGATCATTTCTCTGGACTTGTCAGAGCATAGGGATCTGAATAACTCTTGGAATTATATGAGGCTGGGTGCAGGGAAAACCTAAAACAATTAATAGGAGCAGTAGGGGGTAAATTGGAGGCATATCCTTAACCTTATTTGAAATGTGGAAAATGAGATTAACATTTCAGAGTATTGTTAGGGCAATAAAATAACAAGAGTGGTCCTTATGTTAGGGTAGAGAAGGAATATTCATTTCTTAAATTTCATTTCTTAATTTGCTTTGTTAACATCTAAAAGAAAATATGAATTCAATTTTGTAATATAATACAAACTTCTCAGTAATTGGATCTGCACACTCATTTGAACTATTGTGTGGGAGTGTGACAGTAGATAATTTTTACTGTTTCCAATGACACAATATATTTCAAGTGATAGAATAGCTAGTTTGTCCATGTGTCCAGTTGGCCATATTATAATATGAAAAAGCATAAACTGATTCACATGGGGACCACTGATAATTTTAGTTGTGTTCAATAAGTAGACAAATCTTTGCAACCAATTTTGGGAAAACAAAGTGAATTATTGACAGAGACTCTTTTCCTTTCATCCCTACTTCCCTTCTTTCCCTTCCTTCTTTAAATAAAAATTTATTAAACATTTCCAACTTGCTAGTTACCAGAGTAAGGGGTAGTAATCAAAACAAGTGAAAATTCTTGACCACAGAAAGGTTGCCTTCTAGTTATGAGATTATATAATACACAAGTAAAAGGAAGTAAATAAGATAAACTAAAAAATATATATAGGTTGTTAGGGGGTGATGTACCTTAAAGATTGGAAGGGGAACAAGTGAGGTAGGGGAAAGAAATATGTGTTTGAGTAGAAGATTGAAATTTTAGATAATATGGGTAGAGAAAGTAACTCTTTAAGACCTGAAGAAAACTCAGAGTCTATGGGAAAATGTACGCAAGGAAACAGAAATATAACTACAGAAACCCCGGGATGAGAAGTTGGCTCAGGACGTTTAAATAACAGCAGAAGTCCTGGGTAGGCTGGAGCAGAAGGAGCGAGGGCGCTCAGAGTGGAAAGCAGCAGTGGGCAGGATGTGGGAGAGCGCAGGAGCCTTCCTGGCAGAACGTCACACCGGGACTCGGTAGAGCCTCAAGACAGGTACTTTTCAGTGGATGGAGATATAATGACTGTTTTCAAAAATCTCTTTGGCGGTGTTTTGAAAATAGAGTAGCAAGAGGCAAAATTGAAAACCCCCAGAGCCATTAGGAGATTTATGATGGTAATTTCAAATTCAAGATTCTAAATAAGCAAAAACACACTGAGATAAGCTAAAAGAAAGTTGTTTAAAAGCCAGATGTCTAAACACTTTTATCTGGACGTTAGAAATATCTTGAATTAAAACTCCTAACCCTGGATATTTCTACGGCCCTATTCTTTCTGTCGTAGTTCAGACAACTACAACAAAGTATGACACGTTGAGTGGCTTACCAGCAGTGATTTACTTTTCACTGTTAGGGCAGGTGGAAGTCTGAGCCTGGAGCTCAGATGGGTTCTGATGAGGGCTCTGTCTTCTGTTGTATCCTCACAGGGAAGAAGCAAGAGATTAGCTCTCCATTGTCTCTTTGATAATGACACCAATCCCACTTAGGGGAGCTCCATCCTCATGACTTAATGATGAACCAAAATCCAGCTACTGAGACAGTCACCCCGGGAATGGAGATAGCAACATACAAACTAAGGAGAGTGCAGCTTTCAGTCCAGTGCCCTCCCCGAAAACAAGCTTGATCTGAACTTTTGGAACTCCCAACTGGAGATATGGATGAAGCGCCATTCTGATATTTTTAGCACAAATTTGGGAAAAAATAAATATAATCTATCCTAAGGTTCAAAATAAATAAATTTTAAAATGATTGAAAAGACCACACTCATATAAAAGTTTGCTGGGACAGATCTAAAATATAGTCTGAGAAATATCACACGGACTAGTGCTGATTAGAAGATTTTACTGTCTCAGGATAACAAAATATCTGCTTGGGTACTGAGTGTATGAGTCTGTTAGTCATCTTGGTGTCACTGTGACAAGACACATCCTATAAATAACTGAAACGAAGGAAAGGCTTCTTTGGGCTCCTGGTTGCCAAATTTCAGGCCGTGGTAACTTGATGCCATTGTCTTTGGTCCTGTAGTAAGGTGGACAAAGAAGTCAGCAGAGGTTCATGAAGAGGAAAGCTCCTGCCCCCCATGGTGGCTGGAAGGAAGGAGAAAGGGTCTTGGGTCCCCAGAACTCTTCCAACATCATGCTACCCAGTGACCTACCTACTTCAACTAGGTACCACCCTCCAAAACCTTTCAGCACCTCTCGGGAGTGCCATCAGCTGGGGACCAAACCTTTAGTGTATGAGCTTCTGGGAGAAATTTAAGCTCCAACTCTTACCAATAGGCCTGATTGTTGCTTTAGTAGCTTTTAGCTAAATAGTCTTTGCCTGCTACAGTACCTTGACTTATAGATGTTCATTAGTCACTAAACATATAAACAGTTCCTTTTGAAAAATACCTTCTGGCGTAATACTATTAAATGTCAACATATATTCAATGCTGCAGGAAAATTTTTGAATGGATAACTTTTAACATAATGTCCAAACTTTATAGTGAATTAGGAATTTTTATCTGTATATTGCTGCCTTTGTAAAATAAGCTTTCATGACTTTTCATAATTGTATACAAGTTATAATATTCATCTCTTATTGTTTGAATTTAGGGCATCTGCTTAATTTGCTTATGAATAGCATTATCCCTCAGCATTCTGTTTTATATGACATATGAGCACTTCAAAAGCCATGTTTAACAATGCGATATTTTTTCTCTGTAAGTTTAGAAATGATCAATTTTGCTTAGTATCAATTTTGTTCAATTATCATTCTGCTCAGTATAAGATAAATGATCTACTTCCCTTCTGCTCTTTACTATTGTTAATCAAAATTTTTAAAAAGTCTTTACTTTGGAGAATTTTGAAATCAGTATTACATTTAATCCTAAAATTTTATTTCCCTGGGCTTTGTGTACCTTAACAGCCCTCGTGGTAGCACATGAATATAACTGACGAACTTGAGCTGATGATGCACTACAGTCCAGACAACACACGCACTAAGAAGCTAAGGTTAAAGCTTAGCTTTGATGGCTCATACTTGACTTGGAAATATGTGTGACTAAAAATTCTGTCACTAGCATACAACATTCCAGTGCTTGAAACCAATTCTTTTCTGTATTTGCAGAAGTAATTCCCTTGGTTTTCCCTGCAGCTTCAAATGATCTCTGCCTTATACTCCCAGTTCTGGCAAGGAAGGCAAGCTGTGTTGTGTGATATTCTTATTAACAACAGACTCCGATTCCAAAGGAAGAGTTTCCCAGTCACAGACTGACATGTCTAAGAACTTCCTGTCCGAAAGATATCTCTTGGCTGCTAGGGCACTTAACAGCAGCTGCTATTTGAGCCATAAAGTAAGTTGTTCATTAAATCAGCCTTTCCACCAGCTGACTGGTGGCTGATTTTCTGGGAAATTACACTGATTTCTTAAGATTCCCACGTAAGTGATGATAATCAGCTGCCTGAAGTCATTCAACTGAAATGGAATAAATACTATATGGATTCTCCCACAAGATCTCAAAACCAAACCAAGAGTTGTTCAGCTAAAATTAAATAATCTTTGGCTGCATAAAACTAATAGGAGCTGAAAGGCAAGAAATTCCATTTAGCACTTAAAACCCCAGAGAATCCCCGACCTACTCAGAGCCTTGCATCCATGTTTTGTTCAGGAATATGTTGAATATCTGAATTTTTTAGTATGATTGAGTGAAAAAGATCTTGTTGCATATAGACCCACTTTAATTTTCCTATTATTTGTTTTCATTTTTTTCCTTTTCTGGGTTCATGTTTATGTTACATAATGATTAAATTCCTAATCGTGAGCCAGCTGCTCTATCACATGGCTCAGTTCTTTTTCTTGTACCTTTTCCCATCCAACCTTACATCTCTTAATCCTCCACCCATTGGCAAAAGATCTATGCTTGAACCTTCTGTGGCCTAGCTTATACTTTGTTCTTTACTTAGATTATCTTTCTGTTTCTAAAATGAGCTACTTTGGAAAAGTGCTGAGCCATCAACAATATCCCTACAACTGCCTAGCTGCCATTTGTTTCAGAATTTCCCCCAAAGAAACAACTGAGACAGAGGGAAAATTTCAAACAAGTTAACTTGTTCTTGGGGGGCTGGAAGGGGGTCAGTGAAAGCAAATGCAAGTTTTTCACTTTCTTTAACTCTGTATCTTCATTCTTGAGTTTTACCTTTGTGACACAAAAATGTTGTTGTTTCTTTACTTTTTTTTTTTTTTTAAAGAAGGGCTCCAGATATTAGAGCCATCATTTTCAGAAATTATTTATACTATTCACTAATTTGGCTGCTGCTTAGAAAATGAACTGGAGGGACATAGCAGTGAGAATGGTGTGGCCATTAGAGTATTGTAGAATGTCAGGCCAAGAGGGGGAGGGAGGTGAGTATTGATGATTTGGATGAGCACTGAGGGGCAGACAGACAGATAGACGTGGAGAGAAGTACAGGAACTTGAGATCTGTCCTGGGGGTGGAGACACGCAGCTTGCCCAGGGGTGGAACATCTTAGCTTAAGGAGGTGTGAGTGTGAGAGTGCACACCTCAAGGAAAGAGGGAGTGTGTACAGAAAAGGCAGGTGAGGCCTCCGGAGGAATCCAAGATAACTCCTGTCAAAAAAAAAAAACTGCTCTTGTTTACAGCTTGAATAAAAGTTCTGGCTTATTATAGTTTTGAAAGTATTCACAGTAGCGTGGATGCTTCCAGATTTGGCTTAGCCACCAAGATTGGCAGGGGAAAGATACTTCAGATTTTTATTTCAAATCTGCCAATCTTATACATCTTTTGAACAGTAAAATTATTTTTTCATAAAAGAGTCTATGATCATCTTGCTTTAAACATTTTCTAGGAGTGATTTCAAAAATGATTAATAAATCATCCACATGCAGAATAAAAAGAAGTCAGAATTTTTTTCTTTCCATTTAAATATGACAGTGTGCCATCTCCTTGATGAAGTGATGTTGTCTCGGATGTTGGTGGAAGTCTTCGAATTTCAGAGTCCAGAGGAGAAAGTGAGGGCTGATAAGGTGGAGAAGCGTGGGAGGGGAGAGGGGATCCTGCATTTAAATCATGTTAAAAGCACGGCTTGGATCTCCGGGAACAGTGATTGATGGCAAATGCTATAAACTCGGCTGCATCCGAGGAAGAATGGATGGGATCAGCTGATATTGGGACAGGCACACACAGTGAGAATAATAAAAACAAGATGCACCCACTCAGGGAGGCTGAAGGGAAGAGTTAATTTTTCAGAGCAGTTGATAATTTATAAAAAGCATACCATTGCTTGCAGATTGACTGATTTTCCCTCTCAGCCCATTTAACACTATTTCCTGCAGGCAAAAATTTTCCTTTTCTATCTTTTTTTTTTACCAGGGTTTAGCATATTATCCTCTCAGTCAGACTTGCTCTGTGCTGCAGGTCTTTAAGTGGCTGCCTTTTTCCCACTGCTGGTTTCCAGGGACAGGGGCAAAACCACAGAATTTCAAGTAACAGAGCTGGTATGAAGGCTGTCTTTAGGCTGAGTAAACATTAACTTTTAAGCATTTATTTCCTCAAATGTAAAAGATAATTTGGTACTTCTAAAAGTGTGTGGAGGAATAAATAAGATGCATGCACATGTGCAGATGTACACCCATGTACAATACCTGGCATATAATTATTGAATTTTAAAAAATCAGTTTTCTTTCTTCTTTCTAAAAATAGTTTCTAAGTATTTTCCTTGAAGACAAGCGATCACTTTTTGCACATCTTATGGCATTTTATTTTACATTTTTTCATATTCTTTTTTTAAATTGAAATCTTTACTGGTACATTACATATACACATCATTTTTTCATATTCTTAAATTTTCCTAACTAATAGAATCAGTAGTGGGTATGTCATCTCTCAGGGACTGGATTTCTCAAAACTGTAAAGGTCCTTCTCAGTTTTGTCATCATCTTGGCATCTCCAAAATTCCTTGAACTGGCAGGGTGAGTGAATAAATAGGAACTGTTGTTAAGCAAATGTCTTTAAAAATTATAAAATATCTCACTCACCATGTATATATTGGTGATCTGTTAAAATGATAGCATAGCTCAGATATACTGATTTTAATAAAATATGTTATTAAATTAATTTGTCCGTCTTTTACATTAAATGTGTCTTTTAGACACATTAGAGTTATTATATGACTTGCAGTTTCATTGTTGTGAATATGTGTGTGTGTGTGTGTGTGTGTGTGTGTGTGTGTGTGTGTCTTTTTGAAAAGCTGATTAAGTTTCTTGGTACACTTTAGATATACATAACAATCACATTCATCATAAGGAATTTATACCTGTAATGATACATCTGGATCCTTTTTTACTAGTGACAGTGGTATCTAGAGATACCAGGTTTCAAAACTAGTGATTTTAGAGTTTACTAATTTCTGATTAATAATGGACATTAGCAGATCTGGACTAGCAGATAAGTGACTGATGACATACTGTATAGACGGACAAAAAGACGTGGAATAAGAAATAAGCAATGTCAGAGATATTTTCCTGTCCTGACACTGAGTAAGTCCCCAGGGCCTGCCATGTTCTTTCAAATGAGAATGTTTATCTACATGTCTTCCGTCCCAGTGTTGTCTTTCGCCCCCCATACCGGGGATCAAATTCGGGCCCTTGTACCTCCAAGGTAGGCACGGTACTACTTGAGCTAAATCGCAGGCCCCATCCTAGTGTTATCTAAAGATGTTAGTTAGTTCTGGACTTGGAAATACCTTAATTGTGCCATGTTCGTGACTGAGAGCTTGCTTTCCACTTGTATCATATTTTAGTTTCTCTTTCTTGAAAGAAATTTAAAAAGTAAACCAGCCACATTAGAAAATGTCACCTGTTTACAGTGTTTATTTTTGCAAACTAGCAAGTTTTCAAACATGAGTCTTGAAATAAGTTTTTCTTCAGATAAAGTTAATTTATTCCCTTCTCTTTTATTTTGTTTTAAGATGCTTGTGTTTTCCTAGCTTCTTAAGCAACTTTATTACTGATTTTCAATGCTGTTTTTTTCTAAGTATATAAATTGATACATTTCCCTCTAAAGACTATATTAATTGCACTCATCTGTTTTGGGATATTGTTTTCATTATTGTACAACTGAAAACACTTCAAATTCCCTTGGTAATTTCCTTTTAGACCTATGGGATATTTGATTATCAAATGAATTCCGTCTGGTCAAAATCATGTGCTAGGTAATTTCATTTCTGAAAAAGTTAAGGTTGATTTCATAGTAAGAATTAGTATGTCTTGCTGAACTGCCCATGTATTCTTGAAAAGGATATATATTTTACAGTTGCTGATGGTAAACTTTTCATTTTTCAACTTAACTAACATGGTTAGTAGGGCTGTGAAGTTCTCTAATACCATCGATGTACATGTGGTTTCCAGAAACAAGTAGTGAAATAGGAATGCTGAAATCTCCCTGTTTGATTCACTCTAATTCTGGAATTTTTACATCAGACATTTAAACATTTGTTTATTTGAGGACTACAAGTTAGGAATACTGGCCTACTTGACGAGGTGTCTAAAAATCTAACCCTGGGATACTCTCACTTACCTCCCTTTCTGTTCTTTGTGTTATGCTAGCCATATATTTACTTTCTTTTTATGTTTATTGATATATTTTAGGTATACATAATGATTATATTCATTATAGGGAATTTGTACCTGATGTTTATTTTTCCTTATTCCCATGCCTTCCCTTCAACCCATCCAGAGCTTTTGTAAATAAGGAGAGGAAGAGGGGTGTGAGTCATGTATTTTCATTATTAATACATTATAATGCTCATCATATGTTATTTTAATTTCTTTTTAAATGTCATCTTTTAGAGACATTATTCAGGAGAAAATTTTGTTTTTGTATGTGCCCACATTTTAAATCCTTTCTTGGTACATTTTTTGGTTAAAATTAAACAACATCCTTGCCGCTATACCATAGGATACATTATTAGTGCTGGAGTAGGGTTTGGGGGGAGATAGGAGCATACCACAAGGAAGCCTGTGTATGCATTGCTTTGCAGATAGTGTCTGCTGTGGGAGGGCCGCAGAGCAGAGGAGCAGTTTGTGTTATTTTGTGTTCAAGGCCAGCCTTTCTGAAAGCTTAAGTTAAAGGCCAAGGTGCAGAAATGAATATTCCAGGCTGAAGAGACATAAATTGTTTAAAATATAAAATAGCCATTATGTTTTGAGTATCTGTTTGCCATTCCTGATTCATTTACTTATTCACAAAATGTATTGAGCTCCAGGTGTGAGTTGGTAACAGGGCTAACTGGAAGGGATGCAGATGTGCAGAAGACAGCATCACTGCATCAAGGTTTCTTATTGGTCAGAGACTGTCAGATTCCAGAGAAGTGGTACAAGACCACACCTGTTGTCTGAGGGCAGGACAGTGAGAAGACTCACAAAGACACTCAGATTCCCAATGCTGAAACATGTACCGGACACCACAAGCTACCTGCCATTCTGATGCTTTGACTTGGCCGCCATTTCTGACCCTTTTGAGCAATGGGCACATCAAAAACTAGATACATTTCAGGTGTCGTGGTTCAGGCCTATAATCCCAGCACTCTAAGAGGCTGAGGAGGCAGGAATGATCACAAATTTGAGCTGAATGTCTGCAACTTAGCTGGAGTTTGTCTCAACAAATAAAAAACACAAAGCCCATATCTAGGCTAATATCAAAAATACATTAAAAAGTTAAAATAATACCATCCCGAAATAAAAGAGCCAATCAGAAAAGTGGCAAGTGAAATAGACACTTTCCAGAAGGACAAATATGAATGGCCGCTAAATATGTGAAAAGATGCTTGCCATCACTGGCCACTAGAGAAATGCAGATTAAAGCAACAGTGAAATTCCACCTTACCCCAGAAAGAATGACATCATCAAGAAACCTATTAATAATGAGTGCTGGTGAGGCTTTGGGGGAAACTCTTCCATGATGTTGGTAGGAAAATAAACTAGTGCAATCATATGGAAATCAACATGGAGATTCTTCAAAATACTAAAATAGAAATTCCATTTGAGTCAGCCATTCTCCTTCTGAATGCCCTTCAGAAAGATTAAGTGTATCATATCACAGTGATCCTCCCACACCTATGTTTACAGCAGCACAGATCATAATAGCTAAATATTGGAAGCAGTTTATATATCCCTCAACAGATGAGTGGGTAAAAAAAATGGAATGGAGTATGGTTCTACTGTAAAGAAAGGTAAACTCGAACCATTTGCAGGAACATGGATACAGCTTAAGACCATAATGTGAAGTTTGCAAGTTAATAAGTCATCCAAGCTTAAGTATTGCATGGTTTCTCCTATGTCAAAAATGCAAATTATAAGTAAAGACTAAAGTAGATCCTTCTCAGATGGTAAGGGGACAGAGAGATTGAGGGAGGAAAGAGAGAAGGGATTGGGGAAGGGGATGAAAAGAGAATGATAATGTGTTATGTACACAAACCAACTCTACACGGGAATATAAACATACAGAGAAGAAAGAGTTTCTAAAAGAAAAATTTAAAAGCAAAAAAATATTTACACATATATAATAAGATATCTTGGGAACGAGACCCAAGTTTCACTGTGAAATTTATTTATGCTTCATGCACATCTTAGACATGGAACCCGTAGATAATTTTGTACATTATTTTTATTGTGCCTGTAACTTAATCCCACAAGGTGAGATGTGGGTTTTCCCCATTGTGCCATCATGCCAGTGTTCAAAAAGCTTTGGATTTCAGAGCAGTTCACTTTCAAATTTGGGGATTAGTGATGCTCAACTGCAAGAGCTGAAAGACTAGCACACTGAGTATATGTTCAACAAATGCTTCCTGCCTTTAAAAATAATAATAAAGGGCTTGGGATGTTGCTCGGGTCTAATATGAACCGAGAGTGTGGTATAGGTGTGAGTGGGATGAGGAAGCAGTGGTTGTAATGTAGGAAATTGGAGGAGACTAATTGGGAGACATCATTAGAAATCCGGACAATTGGATTCAGGCTCCTGTTACAAATTCACTCCTTCTGTTACAAATTCACTCCTTCTGTGTATTATTGAAATCGATAGGTAGTTTGATAAAGTGCATTTTCAGTGATTCACTTACACTAGCTGATCAGGAACTATTGGCCCTATGTCTCTCCTCTTTTTCTTTTTTTAGGTTTTTTGAGGCAAGGTCTCACTATGTGGTTCAGGCTAGCCCTGAGCTCAGCCTCCAACTCACATCACAGCAATCCTCCTGCCTCTGCCTCCCGAGTGCTGGGATTACAGGCGTGAGCCACCACGCCCGGCACTGTGGTATGTGGTACTGGTTGCTGCTGGGCATGAGTGTCCACACCCAGTATTGTATGTGGTTACCGGGGATCAAACCCAGGCCCTTGCGCTTGCATGACAGGCGCTAGAACCACAGAGCTAACTCCTCGGCCCCTCTCCTCTTTATTTATTTATTTATTTATTTATTTATTTTTTGAGACAGAGTCTTGCTTTGTAGTGCAGACTGGCCCTGTGCTCAGCCTCGAACTCACAGCAACCCTCCCACCTCTGCCTCCCATGTGCTAAGATTACAGACATGAACCACCACACCTGGCACTGTGGTATGTGATACTGAATGCTGGTGGGTGTGAATCTCCATGCCCAGCATTGTTGTATGTGGTTACAGAGGATCAAACCCAGGCAGTTGCACTTGCAAGGCAGGCTCTGGAACCACTGAGCTCAATCCTCAGTCCCGTCTCTCCTTTTTTAAAGGAATTGCTTTAGCCTTCACGAATTCTCAACCAAATGAAACCAAAACTTATTCTGCACAGCTTTTGCCTATTTCCAGTACAGTATGCCTGTACCACTGTCTCTTTGTCTTCCTCTTTTTGTTTTTTCTCATCAGTAGTATTCTGGCTTTTGCTGTGAGAATGGCCCTTCTCTAATGAAACCAAATCACATAGCTTCAGAATGGTGGGAATTTATATCTTTCATTCTTGCCATTGTGCTAGGTTAAAAGATAAATGGGGCGTGTAGATTTATGGGTTGTCTTTCAAGCCCAGATTTTTATTCTGAAAATAGTTTATTAGCATGGCACCTAGTATATGCTAGCAAAAATAACACGTGAAAAATATTCAACATCCACAGATTCTACTTGTAAAAAATATTGTAACGGGATATTGAGTAGAAGTAGCTCTTAAATTGTACATATACTACACTTCATAGTAATAGAATTTGTCTTGTGTAGCACAATTTGAGATTAACTAGAATACTATATATGATTTACAAAAAGTCATGTTTTGTTAGGTTAAATAGTTAAATGATTATCCTCATTTTTAGTGAAGATAGTGATAATTTAAAAATACATAGTGAAAGGCCAGGGATTTAGCTCAGTGGTTCCACCATCTGCCTTGCAAGTACAAGGTCCCTAGTTGGATCCCTGGTAACCATATACAACAGTGTCGGGCATGGTGGCTTGTGGCCACCAGCAGTCAGTTCCACATTCCACAGTACCAGGTGTGGTGGCTCCTCTGCTCAGGAGGCAGAGGCAGGACGATTGCTGTGAGTTCAAGACTTGCCTGGGCTACATAGTGAGCTCAGGGCCAGCCTGAACTACAAAGCAGGACCCCATCTCAAAAAAACGAACCAAAGGGCCGGGGAGTTAGCTCAGTGGTTCCGGC
>PVIR01034596.1:0-17114 GCA_004026965.1 Petromus typicus | reverse complement strand
AGTTGTGGTGAGAGAGGAAGGAATCCAGCTGGAACCTTTTCTTTCTCCGTCCGCCCGTGTAAATGACACCTGGGAGAGAGTGGGATGGGAAAAGAAGCAAAACTGGAGGAGTCACTCGGCCGTGATTTGGGATGTCCAGAGCCCGCGAACCCCAACCAGAACCCATGGTGAGAGTGTTGAGGAGAAGAGGGTGGTAGAGTGGAGGCGCCTCCCCACTGCCCCGGGAACTTGCCAGCTCCCTCCGAGCTGTGGAAGCGCAAAGGGACGCGGCTCCCAAGGCCTCTCCGCCTCTCCTCCCCCATTTTCTCTCCTTGTACAACTCAGTTCACAGCTGCCCTCCATTTTGCTCATCGGTAACGAGTAAGAGTGACAGTGAAGCTGCTTTTTGTGTCACTCTGCTCCTACGGGTCCTCAGTGGGGGCTGCACAGGAGTGGGACGGGCAGGACGGGCAGGGCCCATCTTCCCGGTGTACTGTCACCTAAGGACTGCGAGTGTCCGCAATTTTCTTTTATATTAAAATAAATATGGCTAAACTATGGCTTAGAATGCAAAATTTGCTTGATTGGTAAAAATCAAGCCAGAGCCATGTGTAGTGGCTCACGCCTGCAATCCCAGCACACACGAGGCTGAGGCAGGAGGATCGCTGTGAGTTCAAGGCAGCCTGGGCTACACTGTGAGTTCAGGGTCAGTCTGACCAGTATAGCAAGACCCTGGGTCAAAAAAACCAAAACCTAGTCAGAGAGCTCAAAGAAATTTTACACTAGTAGCAGCCATTTTAGGTCCAGCTTCAACTGTTGTTTTACTGGTCCGAGGGACATTTAGATGCAAAGCTAGGGTCCTCCAGCCCGGGCTAAAGCAGATCTAGACTAGCACCTCTGAGCCCTGTCAGAGGCCCCTGAATCAGCACCACTGTGCTCTGGCGGTTTTCAGTGTCCACAGGGAGGCCAACCAGAGGGGCTTCCCGCTGCCCCGGGAACTTGCCAGCTCCTCCCGGCGCTGCTGTAGCGTGTAGGAGGCCCTGCCCATCTCCACCTCCGAACTCCACTCTAGCATTCCACCCGCGTTCTCAGAGTGCCCAGCACTGAGTGCCACCTCGGACTGGCCTCCGTCCCTCTGATCAGGCCTGTGCCCCCCATGAGTCCATCCTGGGCAGTCTGCCTGGCAGCTAGCCGGGCCGGACTCCTCACATAGGTCCCAGGCAGCAGGAAGGAGCCCCGCGAGGGCCAGGGGCGGGTCCGTCTCTGGCCCTCCACTTGCCCCTCGACTGCCACCTCTCCGAGCTCTGACCAAATGTGCCTGTTTGCCCCCATCCACACCCGCAGCCCGCAGCCCGGAGTGGTGCCCTGCACTCCCAGGAAGAGAAGGCAGCGCCCCGGAAAGGCCTCGCTCCGGGCTCACATTTGTACAATAGTTCTGTGCAGCTTAGGCCTTGGCTTTCACTTCTTGCCCCCCCCACCCCCCTGCTTCTTGCTGAGATGCGCCACAGTGTCACAACTCAGCCCCGTTCCTCCCCATTCAGTCCTGCCAGAAAAAGGTCTTCTCTCCTTTAAATTCCAGGAAGATGTACTCTTGCCGTCAGCACTGTTACTGCAGATTACCGCAGGCTCTCAGAGTGGCCTCGGTGGACACTTAGCTTCAGGGTCTCAGTGGTCATTGTGACAGTCGCCTTCTGGCTATGAGGCAGTATTCCTTGGCAACCATGGCCTCCCCACCCTGTGATCTGCTCTCTGCCCTGAGGGGCCCTGGGTATTTTGTTCAGGCCTGTCTATCATTCCAGCCTGGGCTTCTCACTAGATCAGGTGGGGCCTGGTCCATGTGACCCCAGCAGGGCAGTGCAGTCAGCCACTCGCAGAGCCAGCCAGATTCAGCAGCACAGCCATCTCTTGGCCGCTTCTGGCCCTGCCTGGCATTGGTATCAGCCAGTCCTGAAGCTCCACATCTACAGCTGCCCCTCCCTCCCTACCAAGTGAGGCAGAGTCCGTGGCCTCAGTCATAACTGCCCAGTTTCCCGAGCCACAGACAGCTGGTCTGCAGCTCAGACAAGTGGTCAGCACTCGCCTGGACTTGAGGTGGCGGGCGCTGTGCCGCACCTTACATGTCGCAGTGCCTGCCCAACCGCGGTCCTATTTCCTCTCCCTGCAGTTCAGTTTTGCAGTCAGGCCCCTCTCTCTGCCCTTAGGAGCCCGTGCAGGGGCCTAGAGGCTTCGCTCTCCGACTCAGTTTCTGCTCCACAAAGTTGCCAGGACTGAGTGCTGCAGCCTCTCTCAACAGTACACTCACTGCATCTCGGAGAATGTGCTCGGGAGACGGGGAAGCAATCCTTACCCCCGCAGTTTCACTGCTGTCCATCTTATCATGTTATGGTGATTCAAAACCCTACCACAATGTTGGAGACAGGTAGGGAAGGAGTTATGACCTATTTCCTTTTTAGAGATGAAGAAATGTGCCAAGAAAGGCAAAGTAACTTGCCAAGGACATACAACTACCATAGTAAGTTGGGGAACCAGGCATAAACCTAGATTCTTTGATTCCAAATTTAATCCTCCTGCCAGGGATTGTGGTACATGCCTATTAGCCCAGTACTTAGGAAGCTAAAGCACGAGGATCACCATGAGGCCAGCCTACAATACATAGCAAGACTTTGTCTCAAAAAAAAAAATCAGACTGAGGATGTAGCTCAGCAGTTCCAGTGTCTGCCTGGCAAATGCAAGGTACCAAGCTCGATCCTGGTAACCACATACAACAATGCCAGGCATGGTGCCTCGAGCCTGTAATCCCAACACTCGGGAGGCAGAGGCAGGAGGATTGCTGTGAGTTCTAGGCGGGCCTGGGCTACGCAGTGAGTTCAGGATCAGCCTGAACTACATAACTAGACCCTGTCTCAAAAAAAAAAAAAACCCTCCAAAACAAAAACAATAACCACAACAAAATAACACTAATTCCTTCGGCCAATACCAGATAGCCGTCTTAAGCAGGGCTGATGCATGCTCTGCCCCTCACCCCCACCAGGCACCCACTTATCTAGCTCTAGTACTCTCTTGCCTCTCACCCCTGGGCCAAGCGTGCTCTTGCCAGCAGCCAGCAGAGGGTAGACAGTGCCTGGCCCCCGGCCCACAGAGGGTAGACAGTGCCAGGCCCCCGGCCCACAGAGGGTAGACAGTGCCAGGCCCCCGGCCCACAGAGGGTAGACAGTGCCAGGCCCCCGGCCCACAGAGGGTAGACAGTGCCAGGCCCCCGGCCCACCGCCCCACATGAGTCTGTAGCTCCTGGGACGGAGGGGCCAGAGAGGGGAGGGAGGGGAGCTGCTAGCTGCAAACAGCCCCGCAGCTGTCCCTGTCGCAGAGCGAGGAGACTGCGTGGCAGTGTCTGCCTGCCTGAGTGTGGGAGCGCATGTGTGGGAGATGTGTTTGTGTGCCTCTAGCCCCAAGTCCAAGTGCTTATTATGTCTGATGGGGGCCTGCGCGTCTGCACATGTGTCTGTCCGTCTCTGAGGATATGCAGCCTGCACCCTGCTTCCTCGGCTTCGTGTCTCTGCCCTCATGCCTCCTCACTTTGTCTCCCTCTGCGGAAATAGAGGATGAAATCAAGACCTAGGTATGGAATGCTGGGGGCAGGGGCTCCGGAGCAGCGGCGTCTGGAGCCAGAGCGGGCTGCAGGCGGGGATGGCAGTGTGGATTTAGTTTTGTCCACAGGCAAAATTGACTGTCCCTTCTTTTCCAGCTTCACATGGTGACCCCTGGAAAAGTCAAGGGCATGGTCTGCTTTTCAGGTCACCTTGGCCTGAAGGAAGAGAAACTCTGCAGAGCTCTCAGCCCCCCGCCTTCCTCCTCCGTCCTCCCAGCCCTCTGGGAAGAGCTGCCCGTCCGGCTGCCACTGGCCCGTTTTCCAGTTCAGATCCAGCAGGGAGGGAGAGCACACCTCCACTCTCGGCCTGACTTCTGTGCTGGGTCCCAGCCAGCCCCCCTCCACCCCCAGCAGAGCCCAAGGTCAGAGCCTACCGCCTGTGGACAGGGCAGCCCTGCTTTGACCTCCGTCTTACTGCCAACCTGGCTGGGTGGGCACAGCTGTGATCTGGGAGCTGGTGAAGAGGACACTACCGTGTGCAGATACAGGCCTCTGCCCATCTGCACCTCCTTGAGAAGGTTCCTAATAAATTCAGAGCAGTCAAGCGACACACATCTCAATCTCGGCTAATCCCTCACACTAATGCCACCCCACGAAGCAGCTTGCATTCAGCTCCTTTCATGGGGAGGGCTGTTTGGTGCAGAGACCCCTCCCAGCCAGCGCTGTGCCCTCCTCACTTCCCCGTCTCCGCCTCCTGTTCTCGGGAGTCTTGAGCTCTCTCCTCTCCCTACCTCCACAAGGGCCCTGGGAACAGCAAGAAAGCAAAGGTGCAGGGACAGCCGGAGAGTCAGAGGCAGGCTCCGCGGCGGAGCCCTGCTCGGTGTGGGCCTGGGAGTGGGAGCAGGAGAGGGCGTGGTGGAGGCCATGCCCACTGCTCCGAGCAGGCCCAGCCCAGTGGGCCAGTGACTGCTAGGATGAAGTTGGGTCTGCAGGCAAAGAAGCAGGCAGGCTCAGAGCATTTGCTTGTTTTCAAACTTGTTTTTGATCTTGAAACCCTTTATTCCAGTGAAATAGCTTTTAAAATTATACACAAAGAATACAAACGAAGAGTAGCGCTAGTTGAAATGCACCCAAACCAGGCCAGGCTGGAGCACCAAGTGACCCCCTCAGGGCATCTGGAGAGGGCTCCGGAAGAAGGCAGTTGAGAAAGAAAATGCGCCATAGCCCCCACAGCCACCTGGCTCAAACCCGTCACTACTGACAAGCTCCGTGACCTTCATCAAGTTACCAGGGCATCAGTCCCCTCACCTGTGAGGAGCGGTACAGGCCAGGCTTCCCTGAGCCGGAGGCTGGCTCAGGCGTGGTGTCTGCCGAGCAGGAGCAAGTGAGGCCCCGGGGCTGGCCCCAGGAAGGCTAGAGGAAAAACTTTAAAAAGCAGAGCAGTTTGGACATTGTCCTGAAATCTTAAACCTTAGGTGTCAACCCTCAACAAGTTTCAAATTTTGGTGCATTTCCAACTTCCAGTTTATGGATAGGTTATTCAGCTGGGAAATCTAAGCAAATATTCCACACTGTGAAGAGCCACAAAATGTGAAGCACCTCTGGTCCTAAGCACTTCAGTTAAGGGAAACTTCACCCATATTAATCAGTTTCCATTTGCTCTCGTGAAGTGCGAGTTAATGAGGTGCAGGCCCAAAGTAAGCGCCAGTGCGTGACAGCGCTGATGACTCTCACGGGAGAAGTACCGGTCCTGGTTCCACAGGACTCGTGCCGGGGGAAGAGGAAAGGCAGGTCCGGCCGGCGCTGAGGGGCGCGAGGGCGCGAGTCTCGGGGGCCCTGAACATTCGGGGGTGGGGGTGACAGTGTGCGTTTTTAAACAACTTCAGCAAACATCAAACACCAGTTGTGCGCCAGGCAACGCTGTAGCGTCCAACAGCCGAAGTCTAGGCTCTCTACGGGTGTAAACCCTTGCGCCCACCCTTCCTCTCCGGCCTGGCGCTTCCCACTTCTGTCCGAGGAACCCTACTTAGGGGCTGCCTTGCGTCGCAGACTGCGAGAGGGAGCGGGGACCTCGTGCGCCCCCACGAACCTGGTCCCCGCGTGCTCTTCCCCCGCAGAGCCTTCCATGGAGTTCGGGCTGCTCCCAGAGGCGGAGGCCCGCAGCCCCGCGCTGTCGCTGTCCGACGCGGGCACCCCGCACCCCGCCCTCCCGGAGCACGGCTGCAAGGGCCCGGAGCACAGCGGTGAGCGCGCCCCCTCCTGGGGCCGGAGGAGATGCAGCTGGTTCCCGGGAGGCGTGGACCGCGGGGGGCAGGCGGGGTGGGGGCGGCGGGAGGTTAGGGAGGCCCCTAAGCCCGCCCCTGGCCCCCAGACTCGGAGAAGGCCTCGGCCGCGCTGCCCGGAGGTTCCCCCGAGGACGGCTCGCTGAAAAAGAAGCAGCGGCGGCAGCGCACGCACTTCACCAGCCAGCAGCTGCAGGAGCTGGAGGCGACTTTCCAGCGGAACCGCTACCCCGACATGAGCACGCGCGAGGAGATCGCCGTGTGGACCAACCTCACCGAGGCTCGCGTGCGGGTACTGCGCCGCCCCGCCCGCCCCGCCCCGCGACCCCTCCCCGGCCCCCCGCCCGGCTCCGCCCCTCTGAGCGCCCCGACCTCGCCCGCAGGTGTGGTTCAAGAACCGGCGCGCCAAGTGGCGCAAGCGCGAGCGCAGCCAGCAGGCCGAGCTGTGCAAGGGCGGCTTCGCGGCGCCGCTGGGCGGGCTCGTGCCGCCCTACGAGGACGTGTACCCCGGCTACGCCTACGGCAACTGGCCACCCAAGGCGCTCGCGCCGCCGCTCGCCGCCAAGACCTTCCCGTTCGCCTTCAACTCCGTCAACGTGGGGCCGCTGACCTCGCAACCCGTCTTCTCGCCGCCCAGCTCCATCGCCGCCTCCATGGTGCCCTCAGCCGCGCCCGCGCCCGGCACCGTGCCCGGCCCCGCAGCCCTCCAGGGCCTGGGCGGGGGGCCCCCGGGGCTGGCGCCGGCCGCCGTGTCCTCCGCGGCCGTGTCCTGTCCCTACGCCTCGGCGCCCTACGTGTACCGGGACCCGTGTAACTCGAGTCTGGCCAGCCTGCGGCTCAAAGCCAAGCAGCATGCCTCCTTCAGCTACCCCGCCGTGCCCGGGCCGCCTCCGGCCGCCAACCTCAGCCCTTGCCAGTACGCCGTGGAGCGGCCGGTCTGAGCGCGCCCTCCGGCCTCCCTGCCGAAGGGGCCATCTATCGCAGCGACCCGGGTGGCCAAGCAGGATTGCTCCCGCCGCGGGTCTGGGGTGGGGGGGCTCCAGGGGGCCGGACCGTGCCCCGGGACTAAGCCCAGGAACAGGGACCAGCTCCCCGGGCCAGCTGCTCCCCGGCCCGGCCGCCTTCTCCAGACGCCCCGATCCCGTTTTCAAAGGTAAATGAAATAAATGTGCGCGGACTGTGAAAGCCTGCTGACTCCAAATTGCGGTTGCCCCTCTTCTTGCCCTTCCCCACGGCCTGAAAAGAGAGCTGGATGTGCTGGCACGAGGCGAGCGCCCAAGCCCCACTCTCTGCTTCGAAGCGAGGCGGAGCAAAAAGGGTGCGCGGGTGCCTTGAGCTGGGGAGCCCGCGCTTGGCTGCCTCGGCCAAAGCCGGTGCTGTGGCGCCACCTCGTGGTCTCAGGGAGGACAGCTGGTAGGTCTGGTCTCCAGCGCCCACCTGCCAGGGGTCAATCCGGCCGGTTAGGAAGCCTTGACTTTAGATAAATTACTCCGCCTTTCTGCACCTATTTTTCACTGTTCCTACCAGGGGCATGGGCCCCAAAGAGCAATAAAATTCTGGTCTGTAACAGACATTTATGAAGTGCCTACCAGGCCTAGGATTCTTATTGTCTCTGTGTGTGTGCCTCTACCCTTCCACACACCCACAGGCTGTCCTGGCTCATCACCGCCCGCTGCCAAAGGACTTCTCCCAGCCCCCTAGATCCCCGAGCCGTTCCATGTTGACATCATTCGTTTTTGTTTCGTTTGAAATAGAGTCTTGCTATTAGCCCAGGCTGGCCTCGATCACACAGAGACCCTCCTGCCTTAGCCTGCTGAGTACTGGGATTGTAGGTGTGTGTCACCATGACCTCACTAATTTTAAAATAGAGCAAGAAGAAAAATTTCTGGATAGAAATATAAATACATCAGCTCTTGGTACCCTCCTCAGCCCCGTCCCTCTCCTGGGCCTGCTTAGCTTCACAGTTTAACAGAAATACCAAAATACCAGACCACACCCTCACCCGGGAGTGATACTTATCTGCTATAACTTTTGCCATCGTAGGGCACATGAACTACCGGGAAGCCATGCAGGGAAGGCACCCTAATCATTCCCCAAGAGTAATCCCACTCCCTAGGGTCTGGGGAGAGAGAGAGAGAGCCTGAGCCTCTGTCTTTCTCTCCAGCCCCTCACTGACTCTTGGCCTTGGTGTTGAGCTGGGGCCGGATGTAGGTTTGGCGGAAGAAATGGGCAAAGAGGATGAAATAGGTCGAATACAAGACAAAGGACCAGAAGAAGTGTTCCGCTGTGGTGTGGCACCCTTGCTCCTGCCTCCAGATGTAATTCAGGATGCCAATGACGGTGCCCATGACCATCTGCAGGATCTGCAGGCTGGTGACCAGCATGGGGAGCAGCCTGGGGCACTGCACTCTGGCGGCCTTCAGAGTGTAGTAGGTGTACATGATGGCGTGCACCCCGAAGTTCATGGTCATGAACCAGCCTCCTGAGGGCACTCTGGACTTGTACCCAAAGCTCGTGAAGACCAGCACGGTGCTGTGATGGTACCAGTGCACGAAGATGAGTGGCCGCTTCCGCAGGATAATGAAGGCCGTGTCTCCTGGGGGAGAAAAGGAAGGCGTGCCCGGACCTCCCTCTGCGCTGGCTGTGGGGCCTGGGGGCGTTCTTGGGGTGAGAGGGTAGTCGCTGAGGCAGAGGATCAGGGGTTGGCAGACAGTGTGCTTTAGGACTCGGTGAGTGAGGGCAGCGATAAAGGGCACCAGCCCCGGGCCACAGCCTCGCACTCACCAAGTTCAATGACCTTGCTGAGGAGGAAGAGGCAGGACCAGAACTTGATGACGGAGTGCTCGATGTTGTCGGTGAAGCACACCGTGTACTTCAGGCCCCTGCTCTGGATCACGGTCCCCATGTAGCTCCACATTCTCACGGCCCCCAGGACGCTGAAGACAGAGGGGAACGCACGAGGGTCATTCCCAGGCCCCCGTTCACCTTCCCGCTGGCCTGACCAGTCACTAAGTCTCAAGTCCCACAAACTTCTCCCTCTTTCAAGGGTCACAGGGGTCACAGCCTGGGGTCCTGGGCCAAGCTGTTAGAGCCAACCAGGGTTCTACACGAGATTAAGGTGGAGAGACGGCCTGGAAGTGCGGGGGCTGAGCTGGAGCGAAGGGTCTGGGGGAAGGAGGAGGAGCTGGGAGGTTGTCGGCCAGTCTTGGGACAAAGTGTCAAGGACTGAGGTGGACGCAGCAGAGCCTGTCGGGGAAATAGTGCTGTAGAGAAGGCTAGGCAGCGGGAGGCAGGCCCCTGCGGTCTCTGGGGAGAGGGAAGGGTTAGCAAGGGGGTCTGGGCAACTTGGCCGTTTCATCACTCTGTCTCAAAATATTTAAAAACGGAAGGGAGCCGGGAGGCGGCTTGGCGCAGAGGCCCTGGGTTCGGTCTCTGCCCCCTAAAACGAGGCAGAGTGGGAGCAGCCAGTGTCTTACCTGAACAGCGCAAGGCAGAAGGACCAGAGGAACAGGGGCCCCTGCAGGCTGAAGCCTTTCCTCGCCTTCATGTAGCTCTGCCCCACGATGATGAGCAGCAGGTAGACCATTACTATGGGGAACACAGTTGCCCTGGCAGGCAGAGTGCAGAGGGCAAGGGCTCGTGGGCAGGTATGGGTTAGGGGAGTGCCCGCTAATCTGTCCACGCGAATGCCTCACTCGGACTTCCAGCCCTGCCGCTTCTATGTGTGTGACACTCTGGCTTCCTTTGTAAAGGACAGATAATCCCCTCTGCTGGCAGAGTGTTAATGTGCACAGAGTTCACGGCAGGAGTGTGATCGAGTCTTCTGTGATGACTGCTCCTGGTGGGGCTGGAGGTGGGTGTCAGGTCTCCGGGCCACATGCAGAATTAGCCTGGGCCGTGGTGTAAGGAGAATGTGGCCATGGCCTTTGCAGGCTGGGCCAGGAAAGCGCACGTGCCCCCTGAGCCCTGAGCGAAGCAGAGCCTGGGCCTGGGAAACCAAAAGGGCTCAGGCCTTGGTCACAGCGGGGCAGTGAGGCACTGCACAGGGCAGGCTGCACCTGGGCAGAGCGCGGCCGCAGAGCACCTGAGGGCCCTCCTGCGCTTCGTCCCCGCCCAGGCTCTCTCTGCATGCTCGCGTCTCCGAGGTGCCGCCCGGCCTGCACCTGGGGCAACGCGGGATGAAGCCAGAACCGCAGGCGTTCAGTCCCCATCCCGCACCCAGGAGCAGCCTGGCCCCCCACGTGGCCTGTCCTCCCCAGGTCTCACCAGTACTCCTCCAAAACAGGCCTCATGTCCCTGGTCCTCTCGAAGTCGTAGGGCTGGAGCAGCTGCCCCATTTGGAGCGAGAAGTTTACGGCTGAGACCATTGCTGTCTGCAGACGTCAGAGCTCAAGGATGCTAAGCAAGGCGGGTCGAGGAGGCAGCGACCCTCGGGGTGGGACGGGACAGACCCAAGGCAGAAAGAACTCCTGGGCACCAGGGGCCTCGGGTCCGGGCACGTGGGCACAAAGCAGCCTGCCCGCGCAGCCACGGACGGGTGCTTATAATGCGGCGCGGGCGCCAGGCGCTCCAGCGCCGGGCGGTTACTACATCCCGACCAGGGCACGCCCCCTCCCAGCGCGGCCGCGGCCCTCATCATGATTGGCTGTTCTGAAGGCCAGCTCCTCCCCGTAGGCTCCGCCCAGCCCTGCCCCGCCCCTCCCCGCGCGCACCCCCCCACCCCGCCACCCCCCCACCCCTGCCTTCGCGGCTCCACCCTGGTTACCGGCTGGCTCGGGACCCAGCTGGCCCGAGACATCTGCCCTGGCTCACCAGAGCCTCAGCTTTGGCCTCGGCTCACTTCCAACTTCCCTTGCGTGGCAGTGAAAAGGTGAAGGTGTCTATGGCCTCGAGTGCCATCGCCCAGAAATGGGGTGTCACTTTCTGGGCTCCTGGAGATGCTGAGAAGCAGCCTGCGCCCGGAGAGGACCGAGCTGGTCGCGAGCTCCTCGGCGGTCCTTTCCTCCCCAGCCTCGGTGCGGTGCAGGGAGAGGCGTCCTCCTGCGTTTTATTGCCCGGGTTGTTGATGCTTGTGGAGGCTGCTGTGGTTTATTACAGTTTCCTGAATTCCCATCCCTGCTCCGGTGGGTTGGGCACCCAGTAAATAACCTCAGGGCCGAATCGGGGTCACCGCCACCCAGGTCCCCTGGAATTACCTGCCACTTTTAGGTTTCCTGGAGGCCGTGTAGGGAGCAGGGTATCTCCCCAAACCTGCTGTTTTCTCTCCCTGCTCGGACGTTATCTAGTGATTCCTTTGTTGTCTATCTATCCAGTCTCAGAGAAAGATACATAGGTCTAGAACCTTCCTTGGCGGTCGCTTATTTCTCTCCTAGGTTACCAAAGCCAAGAAGAACTACAAGGCAATGGAAAATTGACAGATATGCACTCAAAATAAATATAAAGTGCTTAAAATCAAAGTATGTGTCTGTCTGTAGACAGGATCCAGATGAGAATTGCCCTGGTTCCACTTTTTATTTTTTGAAAAAGAGTCTTGCTATGTAGCTCAGGCTGGCCTTGAACTTGCAGTGATCAGATCGTCCTGCCTCAGCCTCCTGAGTGGTGCAACTATCGGCCTGAGCCACCATGCCAAGGCTGGCTCTGCTTTCTAACCATAGCCGCTGTCTATGGAGGGGTGGAATGGAATACTGTCCACACCATGTCGGTGACCACAGTGTGCAGCTTTTGTCTTCACACCTTGTCACCTGTCACCAGCTTGCTGCAGCCGCCCTTGAGGTCAGACTCACAGCCTGTCCCACCACCTCTGCAACACAGTGCTTCTCTCTCTCTGTTGCACTGGAAGCAGAAAAACAAAAATTCCATGATCCTGTATGATCACAAACTGCTGATCCTAACCCTCCGAGATCCTGGCTGCACAGGTGACCTCAGACCAGACCCCAAGGCCCAGACCAACAGTCCCTGTCCTGTCATCCACAAAATGCTTCTGTCTACGGCCTGCCCTGTACATCGAGTCTGCTCACCTGCTGAGGACCTGGCAGCAGCTCCCGATTGCTTCAGACGTGGCCTGATCAACATGTTTGATGGGTGAGTGAGTAGGTGAAAGATTGCCACTAGAATAGCACCACTGTCTCGGTCTACTTCGTCGGCTTGTGGTAGCCCTTAGCATGGTGGCTGGGGTCTCACGCCGGCCTTCCCCAGGGTGGTCACGCCGGCAAAGAGCAAGGGGGCAGTGGAGGGGCAAGGCTCACACTTTTGGAATAGCTTACTCTCACGGGGCTGGCGTGGCATGCAGGGGTGACTCACCCCTACAGTAGTGCTGCTTGATCCGACCATCGCGTAGGCCCTCCTGCGAACACGAGGGCCACACCAAACAATACCCAAACCACGAAAATGTTTGTGGTGTCAGGAAACCCGAGTCAAATCCCAGCTCTACCATTAGCAAGCCGTGTGGTTTAGGCAACTTAACCTAACTTCTCTGAGATGCACATCTGCAGCAAAATACAGATAGTTGTGCTTGTTTGCCTGACAGGGCGGGGATCAGTCAGAAGACAACTGCACGATATTGTGGATTAGACACATGGAAATGTTAGGGTGAATACTTTCGGGTTTTTTGGTTTCTTTGGGACAAGGCCTTGCTTTTATAGCTCAGGCTGGCCCTAAGCTCACTATGTAGGCCAGGCAAGCATCAAACTCACAGCAGTCCTCCTGCCTCTGCCTCCCAAGTGCTGGGATTATAGGTATGAGCCACCACACCTGTGGTACTGATTGCTGATGGGTATGAGTCTCCACACCCGGCACTGTTGTATGTGGTTACTGGGGATCAAACCTGCACTTGCAAGGCAGGTGCCGGAACCACTGGGCTAAATCCCTGACCCCAGGTTTTTGGTCTTTTCAGATGGGGTCTCTGTATGTAGTTCAGATTTGCTGAGAATGCACTGGAAACCTCTTGACTCAGCCTCCCACCCCAGTGCCGGAATTACAGGTATGCACCAGGATACCTGGTGACAATGGTAAATTTTATGTTATGGATACTTAACCATAATTGAAGAGATTTGTAAAAGGCATGTAGTTTCCAATCAGACACTTGAAGGTTAATGTGCATATCACATAAAAAGCTTATTTGCAATTATTTCTGTGACGTGTGTCACTAATAGTGCCTCCAAATCTACCTCTCCTTGGTGCCAGGAAGGTCTTTCTAGCCAGGTGTGGTGGTGCACACCTGTAATGCCAGCACTCAGGAAGCTGAGGCAGGAGGATCGCTGCAAGTCTGAGGTCACTCTGGGCTAAACAGTGAGTTCAAGGCCAGCCTGGGGTACATAAAAAAACCCTGCCTCAAAACCTAAAAAACAGGGGCCAAAGATTTAGTTCAGTGGTTCTGACACGTGCCTTGCAAGTGCAAGGGCCCAGGTTGGATCCACATAACAATACTGGACGTGGTGACTCACGCTCAGCAGCAATCAGTACCACATACCACAGTGCCGGGCAAGGTGGCTCACACAATCCCAGCACTGGGGAGGCAGAGGCAGGAGGATTGCTGAGTTTGGGAGGCAGAGGCAAGAGGATTGCTGAGCCTGAGGCTGAGTTCAGGATCAGCCTGAACTACAAAGCAAGACTCTGTCTCAAAGAAAAAGCTAAGAAACAATAGCAAAGAAAAAGGAAAAAGGTTTTTCTACAGCACGGTCAGGTGACATCACTCCCCTTAGGAACAGTGACAGCAGCAGATCTCACGTGAAGCTCTGGGTTCTGACTTTAGCTCTGACCCCTCCTTTCCAGCCAGTCTCCCACCAACCCAGGCCGCAGAATGCCGGCTTTAGCCGGTGAGAGCTGCACCGGGCCGTGCACCTGTCGGGTGCCTGCCCACCGGCACTTCCCACCATGCACACCTGAGAGTGGGCCAGGCTCGGAGAGGCCCCTCCAGCAGAGGTCACCCCCGCTCCCTTCCACCCTGAAGACTTCACTGAGCCCTGCAGCACCGCCTCTACCGCTGTGCCTCGTGTGCCCAGCACTCCGCCTACCAGCGTCCTTCTCGTCCCACCGGCAACACGAGGGTCTGGGCAGGGCTGGCAGCCACTGTCCACCTAAGTGGATATACAAACCACAGACACGTCTGGAAGGACTCGGCTTCCTCGGTAATTAAGGAAATGCAGGTTAAAGACTGCGTATAGTATGGTCCTGATTAACAGCTATTAAAATAAACAGAAATACCTAACGCCGGTCAAAGCGGGGGACAGGTATACCCACATCTGGCCAGTGGCCAAGTAAACCGACATGAACCTTGGAAAAATGCGCTTAAGTAATACATAGCAAGAGCCAACTGGTTTTGACATATTCTTTAGCCTAAGAATTTAAACCAGTGAAAAAAGAAAAAAAGTCTGTATGTATTTAGAGAAAGAAGAGGTTTTTTTAAAATATAGAAAGCTGAAATTAATATACTAAGGGATGGTACTGATATATTTATTTTTGGTTTTTTTTGAGACAGGGTCTTGGTGTATACTTCAGGCTGGCCTTGAACTCACTATGCACCTCTAGCTGGCTTTAAACTCCTGGCAGTCCTCCTGCTTCAGTTTCCCAAGTATGGAGATTGCAGGTATGCAACACCACGCTGGGCAAATTTTTGAATGATAGCATCATAGAACACCTTACATCTATTGGAATACCAGAAATATAAAAACATATTTAAAAAATAATCTGAAATCAGGCCAGGGATTTAGCTCAGTGGTTCTACTCCTGTCTAGCAAGCACAAGGGCCCAGGTTCAATCCCTGATAACCACATGCAATAATGCCGGGCATGGTGGCTCATGCCTGTAATCCCAGCACTCAGGAGACAAAGGCAGGAGGATTGCTGGGAGTTTGAGGCTAGCCTGGTTTAAATAGTGAGCTCAGGGCCAGTCTGAATTACAAAGCAAGACCCTGTCTCAAAAACAAAACAAAATAATTTGAAATGCCAGGTATGGTGGTACACCCTGTAATCCCAGCACTTGGCAGGCTGAAGCAAGAGGACTGCTGTAAGCTCAATGCCAACCTGAAGTATGTAATGAGAGCCTGTCTCAAAAAAATATTTTTAGGGCCGGGATTTAGCTCAGTGGTTCTGGCGCCTGTCTCGCAAGCGCAAGGGCCTGGCATCGATCCCCAGTAACCACATACCACACTGGGCGTGAAGACTCACGCCCAGCAGCAACCAGTACCACATACCACAGTGCCGGACATGGTAGCTCATACCTGTCATCCTAGCACTCGGGAGGCAGAGGCAGGAGGATTGCTGTGATGTGAGTTTGAGGCTGAGCTCAGTGCCAGCCTGAACTACAAAGCAAGACTCTGTCTCAAAATATATATATATATATATATTATATATATATTTAGAGCTGAGGATTTGGCTCAAGTGGTACTGTGTCTACCATGGAAACATAAGGACCCAAGTTTGATCCCCAGTATGCAAAAAAAAGAAAGAAAGAAAATTTTGATACTGGGAATCTAATTCAAGACCTAACATTTGCCAGCTAGGGATAGCACCACTAAGCTACATCTGTGTTGGCCCCAAAAAACTTAAAAAAAAAAAAAAAAAAACTGATTTCTTGGGCTGGGGATTTAGCTCAGTGGTTCTAGCACCTGCCTTGCAAGCCCATGGTCCTGGGTTCGACCCTGGTAACCACATACCACAGTGCCAGGTGTGGTAGCTCACACCTTTAATCCCAGTACTCGGGAGGCACAGGCAGGAGGACTACTGAGTTTGAGGCTGAATTCAGGACCAGCATGAACTATTAAAAGCAGGACCCTGTCTCAAAAAAAAAATTTTTTTTTTGGTTTCTTAACATTTTGGAACGTTAGGCTGCCAGGAAATAATCATATATATATATATATATATATATATATATATATATATATATATATATGAACCTCCAACTCACATCACAGCAGTCCTCCTGCCTCTGCCTCCCGAGTGCTGGGATTACAGGCGTGAGCCACCATGCCCGGCACTGTAGTGTGTGGTACTGGTTGCTGCTGGGCGTGAGTCTCCACACCCTGTATGGTACATGGTTACCGGGGACTGAACCCTGGTCTTTGCGCTTGCAAGACAGGCACCAGAACCACTGAGTAAATCCCCGGCCCTCATTTATATTTTTAAATTTATTATTAGTGTTGTTATTACTATTGTAAGATATAATATTAAGCTTTAAAATGTAAGATAGTAACAATATTTATTATAGGCCCTTAGACTGAAAAAATAATTGTAAAGTTATTTATTTGTTTATTTTTGTTTTTTGAGACAGGATCTCATTATGTAGCCTAGGCTGACCTTGAATTCACTACGTGGTGATCCTCCTGCCTCAGCCTCCCAGAGTGCTGGGATTACAGCTATGTACTCTGACATTCAGCTCTGACTTCCACTCTCCATTCTTTTTTTTTTTTAACTGTCTTTACCTTTCTCATGTGTGCGGTGGGGTGAGGGGGAGCATTTCCAAACACAGGGCTTTGTGACAGCTGGCACTTAGGATGGCGAACTGGCCGGCTTTTTCCCAGACCCGTTGACACTCACTGACTCCTGTTTCTGGAGAGGCCATCCAGCAAGCTCCCAGGCTTCCGATGGGTGGGCTGCATTGCATCATCCAGTGCAAATTACAGCCCACTCCTCCTGTTAAGATCCTTTCAACTTCTGAAACAACAAAGCAGACCAGCAAAAGGACAGGTCCTCTTAGATCTGTCAGAGACAAGGTCACAGGGCAAGCTGCTACTCTCCAAAGCTGCAGAGACTGACGGGACAGCAGGCCCAGAAGCAGAGCCGAACCCTATCTCCACAGAGATCAGCGTTGCACACAGGAGGGTGTGGTGTCAGCGCGCTGGTCTGTGACTCGCAACAGGACAGACTGTTGATGCTGTGCGCTGAGACTGAGGCCCAGCAGCTGAGGAGAGACAGGAAGGGGCACGGGCTGAGGCCAAGGACCAAGATCTCCGTGCTGTCGGGTGAACGTGTGCTGCTTGCGGGAGCTCTGCTCAGGAAACCCCGCTCTCACGAGGAAGGGGCTCCACCAGAAAGAAAAACGGGGGAGCTGCAACAGCCTGGAGACAGTGAAGAAAGACTTGGCATGACTTTCCAGTTCTTTGGGGTAACAGAGCATCTGTTGCTCCAAGACACCAGAAATTTACTGACGAGTGTTCCAAAGTCAATGCTGATGAAAATCCAGCACAACAGGTCCACATGCAGGTAAAAAGTCACTGTGCTCACGCTGCTGTCCGAGACACTGACCAGACAGCAAAGCAGCATCTGCAAGAA
>PVIR01034595.1:0-17082 GCA_004026965.1 Petromus typicus | reverse complement strand
AAAAAAAATCTTAATTTTATTTCCCATTTCTGCTAGTAAATCCCTAAACATTTCACAACCTTATAAAGTAGTAGTGTTTGCCTGCGCCTGACAGTTACGTATCTTATCATTGAATATGATGGTTTATGAAGCGCTGAAGTAAACCGCTCGTGAGCGGACAGCAGTGGACTTTTCTCTGGAGCTGTTGATGGGATCTCTCGTGCTCTTGGACTCTGGATTCTAGCAACCCCCTCATGGGCACCTCCGGCGTGGGGGGCCCTTGGGTCCTTTACCTGGGGACACAAAGCGTTTTGTTCCTTTTCTCCCAGCCCGCACGCGCTCTTTGAGTCGAGCTGGAGGCCCACAGAGTCATGCTTTTCCATTACTCATTCCTCCTTTTCTCCTAAGGTGGCGTGTGGGAGGTGTTGTGCGCGGGATCGATAAGAATAGGCCAGGAAGCTCTCTGCGGGCTCTGCTCATTCGCGTGCGTGGTTCCGTTCGGATCGCGCCGCTCCCGGGGAGATGTTTTCCAAACCCACGATGACTGCACACTCGACCGCTCCCTTAGGAATCCCAGCTCCGGCGCAGGCGACCGGTCAGTCCAGCCGCGCCCCGCCCCACTCAGCCAACCTTTTGTCCCCTAGCAATGCGGATTATCTGGCTGCCTAGGCTCGGCTGCTGCCCACTGACGCCCTCCGAGGGTCATTCGGAAGGGAACCTGGACGCCGCCTTCGCCCACTCTACACCCCAGTAGCGGCGGCTCTTCGGCCACCGGGGGGCGCTCGGGGGTCTCCGCAGCCCTTCACAGCATCCCCGCCCCTTACTCTCTTCCCCGCGATTGGCCAGCCGCCTCTACATCTGCACTCTGATTGGCCCTTTCCTGCGTCAGTCAGGGGCACCAGGCGGGAGGAGGTGACGCGCGGCGCCCTGGCTTGGGGCGGTGCCCGTCGCCGGCGGCTGCGGGCGGAGTTTCTCGAGCCGAGACGCCGGCCAGTTAGACGGCCACTGTCCCTGGAGGCGTCCGCGCGGGCTCCAGCGGCTGTTAGCTTCCAGCTGCTGCTGCTCTTGATGCTTAGCCGGGTCGCTGCGTGATGGCGCGGCGGAGCGGCGCTGTGCGGCCGGCGGCGGCCGCGTCTCGCGCTGAGGTGCGTCGGTGCCCGGCCCCCCGCGCCCCCGCGCGCCGCGCCTCCTGCTGACCGCCCGCCGCCCGCCGCCTGCCCGGGCCCCGCAGCACGGCTGAGGTAAGCGGCGGGGCGGGCGGCAGTTGGCGGGGCCGCCGGTGACTGCTCCAAGGGGAGTGCGCGGCCCGTAGCCGGGCGGGGTCCGCAGAGGCGGTGGCAGCCGGGGACTCGGCCCGGAGTGGGGGTGGGGCGGGACCCCCGGCCGGGCGCCGGGACCCTCAGCGTGTTGGGCCCGGGAGTGTCTTCCCGGCTCCGGCCTCTGCTGAGCCGCAGGCCGGGCGTGCAGTGGGACCCGCAGTGCTCCCGGTACCTGGGTCTCGAAGCTCGCGGGTCGGCCCCGCTCCGCTACCAGCCCCTCCGCACCCCCAGTGATGGTTGGCACGGGGGTTCAGCTGGGAAGGCAATCCCGCGCCGGTGCCAGACGGGAGCAAGGAAGGGCATCCTCGCGTGCCCGGGGGAGCCTAGGAGGACGCAGGGACGGACGAGAGGGCTCGAGGACAAGGCCAGAGAGGGGGTCGCTGGCCGATGGCCAGCTGGGAGGGAGGTGGTGTGGCCCCGGCGTCGAGCCGCGCAGGATCGCGGCAGCCATATTGGGAGGATGATCTGACAAATCCTTTAGGAGCCAAGTCCAGTTGCTGGAAGGCACCGAGTGACAGCCCCTGGCAGCTCTCAGGGTGACTGGCCGCGCCAGAAGCCAAGCGGTGGGGGCTGGGAGGCCGCCGGAGCAAGCCAGTCATTGTTCGTGCCATACAAAACAGCCACAGCCGCAAAACCACCCTGGAGTCCCAATCACTTTTTCTCCTCGGGTAGGATTGCTAAAATGAGCTTCCAGAGTCAACCGCCGCGGAGATGGCATTCTTGTTGGGATGCAATGGTCTACTCATTGTTTCTGTCCCCGCCTCGTATGTCCAGTACAGTGGGAGGCCTGTGGACGCCTTCCTCGCGCCCAGGCAGAGAATGCCGCGAGGCCAGGCCTCGGGTTAATGCATCGCGTTGCATCGCATCGGATGGACAGCTTTGCAGCGTGGCTCAGCGGGCAGAGATTAAGCGAACTGGAAGGTTCTGTTGGTGGGGAGCCCTATAGCAGTGTTTCTGAGGACTCGGGTTGTCATCTTTGTGGAATCTGGAGGTAGCTGAAATTAGACTGCCAGCAAATCTCTTGTTCATCAATCTGCTGCTGCTCGGGGCAGCTGTCCTGCCCACACAGAGCACGCCGCTGTGGGTCACGGTGTGTCTGAGCCTGATGAGTGCCATGATCCGGCTTGAGTAACTGAAGGAGTGATATCCTGGTGGAGGTTTTATTTAAAGGCTGGCATTTTGTCCGTTTGGCTTAGTCATAATGAAATGTTAGCTCATGTTCTCTAAGAAGTGAGGTGGTGTTTTCTAATTTTGCTGGTTTTGCGGTTGGATTATAGAGTGAGGTTGTCGTGTTCCGTTGGGAGAAGGGATATGAAGATTGCTCATAGGTTGGCATGGTGAAGCAGAACTGGAAGTGATCAACAGCTGGTTTCAGTGTCAGCCTGTAAATCTGTCTGTTCCTACATTCTAGATGTGGACGGGTCCTGGAGAGATGGTGTGGCTGCTGTCCTCTGTGTTCTTCCTTTTTCTCAATTCCAACTCCATTTCCCCCCCTTTGTGTTTGGTGCCTGGGGTGAAACCATGGGCCTCGGAGCACTAAGCAAGTGTCCTACCACTGAGCTACATTCATTCCCAGCCTCCTGGCTCACATTTCTTAATGAATAAATTCTTACAACTTTTTAAGGTGAACTAGACATTTTCCTGTATACTTTTCTTAACACTTTATTCTGTCATTTTTTTTTTTTTTATCATTACTACCTTTAAAACCTGGTTGAAGAAAATATGGCCTCAGCAAGAACCAGTTTTTTTGCATACATTAATATGAGAAAACTACAGAATATGTTTTAAAGTCCCATGCCCCAAATAAATATTTCTAAGTTGTCTTAATACATAGAGTTGCTTTATTTGCTTAAAGATCTGTGAAACTATGGTTAAATATAATTTCATCATTTAGTAAAGTCAGATCTGGTCACTGTGAATCTGATGTGGAAGCTAGATTTTTATGAGCCTATGCAACGGTGCTCTGATCAATATTTTTCATGAATTTATCCTGTTAGGTTTGCTTCTGAGGCTTAGGATACTGCTTTCCTTTGTGAGATCAGATATGAATTTGGTTTTCGTATTTTTTTCTCCAATAGTTTTTTCCTTTTCAAGAGCAGATATGAATGTGGTTTTCCTTTTTTTCCCCCTTCCTCTTTCCTATTAGGAAGTTGGGCAGGGAAAATTTGTGTACAAGAAGAGTCTGCCAACAGCGTTTCCAAGGCCAGAGCTTTCTAGCCAGTTTTGTGCCCTTGTCTTGTCCTGAAGACAAAGGACAACAATAGGCTCTTGACTGGTTTGTAAACCCGTTTTCGGGGCTGCTTATCACACCTGGGAGTGAGGAGCACTCCTCTGTGTGTCATGCCTGCTTCATGCAATTCTTTGAAAGAGGGCCTCGTTTGAACATAGTGGTGAGCTTTGGACTCCATATGAAAAAATAAAGAAGCATGATCCTTCTAGAACTTTCACAAAGCATGATGATAGCTACACAGCTGTGACCGTGGTGGGGAAGCCCCTGCAGGGGTATGTGGGCTTCTTTGAGTCGGGTGCTTTGGTCCACACCCCAGTGATTCACTTTTGCTCACTTTCATCAGAGTTATTGCCAGCTGGTTGATACTACAAATGGGTATTTAGGTTTTTTTACCCTCAAAGACCCTAACCTTTCTGGATTGAGAAAGTGGGACAAGGTGAGCTTGTTCCCCCCAAGGCAGTGTGATTAATGAACTGCTGTCCATGTGATGGTAGTTTCTGTGACTTTCAGGTAGAGTTGATTGTCTTGTAATATGTACGTATGTATGTGTATATATGTGTGTATATATGTGTGTGTGTCATCAGATTGTAAATCTGATGGATTTAATTTTTTAATATTTAATAGCACATTGTTTATATCAAAGCATGGTGTTCAAGTGTATGTCCCCTCTAAAAACTGTTTGCTTAGTTTTCCTTTTCATCTAATTTATTTATTTATTCAGTGTTAGGGATCAAACACTGGGCTTTCACAGATGAGCAGGTTCTTCTACCACTGAGCTACACCTCCAGGTCCCATCTAAAGTTTTGACATCATATTGGCAGGTGTCATTGTGTAAATAACTGCAACAGCAGTAACAATATAAATAATGGCTTACTCATCTTTAGTGCTTTATATGTGTCAAGTTCTTCTCTAAGCACTTTGTATTTATTAACTAATCTAGTCAATCATATAAAAGCAGATCCTATTATTCTCCCCATTTTTCAGATTAAGAAACTGAGTTAGAAACTAAAAGATTTCTCTAAGATCAGTACAACTGGTTAGTAAGCCCTGTGCTGAACTTGCTGTGTACAGATTCCACTCAAGCAAACTTTGGCTTGGTCTTGTGTGAGTAGCTCGGTGTTTTGGCCACTTCTTCTGCCATGTCATCACTTTGAGATTGGGTTCACCTTCTGATTTAGACTCCGATAATTTACAGCTCTGAGTGTCTAATTTGCCTTGCCTGTGTTCTTCCCCTAAAGCCTCTTAGTTGCTCAGTCACTTCCAGGTTTTACTTTGGTTCCTTCTTTTCTACACTGACTTCTGGCACGTGTTGTTTCCACTACCCCCCCCCCGTCTGTTTCCATCTCCATCGCTCCGTCTCCATCCGTCTCTCTCTCTCTCAGTATCTTTTCCTCCCTCCCTCCTTCCCTTCCTCCATCATTCCTCCCTCCTTCCTTTTTACTTTCTTCCTGAGACAGGGTCTCACTATATAGTCCAGGCTGTCTCTGCTTCCTGAGTGCCAGGATTACAGTTGTGCGCCACCATACCCAGCACCACTTTGACTATTTTCTTTTCTTTTTTTTTTTTAGGTTTTTTTTGAGACAGGGTCTTGCTTTTGTGGTTCAGGCTGGCCCTGAGCTCAGCCTCCAACTCACATCACAGCAATCCTCCTGCCTCTGCCTCCCGAGTGCTGGGATTACAGGCGTGAGCTACCACGCCCCGCACTGTGGTATGTGGTACTGGTTGCTGCTGGGCGTGAGTCTCCACGCCCAGTATGGTTACCAGGAATCAAACCTGGGTCCTTGCGCTTGCAAGACAGGTGCCAGAACCACCAAGCTAACTCCCCAGCCCACTTTGGCTATTTTCTTACCAACACTTGGAGTTTTTATTCTCCCTTGTTGGGCAGGACCCATTATGCAGATGACAGCTTACATCATCCCTGCTGTCCAAACCCTCTGTGCTGGCCCTGTGTTGTGGAGAAACCAGGCAGTGCTGGAGGGTACTGGTGCCAGTCTCAGCTGGAGTCTCGGGCCTCGCTGAGCACATCCTTGTGGTCTGAAGCAGTTCCCTTTCTGAGTTTACATAAAATCTTGACGACTTAACCACTTGGCTCGTGCTGGGCCTTGCTCACCACCTCATAGGAAAAAGTGTGAACTCCCTGAGCTTCCCTTCTCTGCTTACTGATTTCTCATTCCCTGACTCCCACTGCTCCTTGGACTGCTCTGGATACGAGCACCTCTGATCTCCAGGGACCTTCAGTGTGACCACCCCTTCCTTGGTCCCCTCATTGTCTCCACTCTTCCCTCTGTGCACCAGCCACAGTTCTGCCTTAGAACCCTTGCACCATCTGCCCTGTGCAGCACCCCTCCCTCCCTGTGCCTCGTTCTACTCCTTTCCAGTCCATGCACCTCAGCGGTGACCCTAACTGCTTGTAGACACCTACCCTTTCCTAGTTCCTATAATACTTATTACATTATCTATAGTTATGTGATAAAGTCACTACACAGCCCACACTGGCCACTGTGATAGGTAAAAAATAAAAATTTTTTAAAAGGAGTGGTGGTGCAGCCACCAACTGTAACCAAATAGGATGTGCTTTGCTCCATGACTGGGATGTTTAACTTTTTGTTCATTGGTTTATTCCAGGAACCCCTGTCACATTTTGGTTCTCGATGTATAGCTATTGAATAAAGCATAGAAAAGTGCAGGTCTTTACTATGAAGAGAATATAGGGGGAGGAAAAAAAATTGCTGCCCTTTGCATATGGCCTTGACCTGCTACTATGCAAGTGCTCTGCTATTTGTCTGCACCACCAGCCCTTTTAAAAATTTTTTATTTTTCACATAGCATAGTAATCTATGCCTCCATTCCAGCACTCTGGGGACTAAGACAGCAGGATTGCTGCAAATTTGAGGCAGGGTGGGCAGTGTAGTGAGTTCGAGGCCCTCCTAAACTATATAGTGAGACCTTGTTTCAAAAAATTTTGCCACAGAGTCTCTACCCCCCCAGCCACCTGAGGAGCGGGCACTGTGCACATGGGCCACTATGCCTGGCCATGGAAAAATCCCTTCTTCATTCCTGTTCCCTCCTTTATTCCTTCTGCTCCTCCTTGTTCATCATAGTGAGGCTCTGTCAACCTGGTAGACACTCACATTTTGGATTCTGTGACATTCGACCCCAGAGGGACTTCACAGCCCCCACTTCTGTGACACAGGTGTCTCTTGTTGAGGAAGGGACACTTCATGTCCTGCGGTACTAGAAGTGTGGCTCACTGTGTCCTCCTGCTGTTGGCTACTGCTGTCCTGTGGGGCTGGTTTCAGCCCCCAGCTTCTCTGGCTACTCACACAACTGTGATGTTCACTTAATCCAAGGTTCTGTGTAACTTTTTAAGGTTTACTGTATTTGGGTTTTGTTTTTAGGAACTAGAACTTGGGTTGTATAATGTGTACATATATAATGATAAAAGTAGAATAGACTATTCAGAACATTATTATTTATAATTTATACCATCTACTGCTTCTGGAGAGGATTTGAGCAGCTTACTACAAATATATAAACACTAAGACTGTTAAAATATAAGTAAATAAAAACCTATCTAACAAAAGGAAAAAGTACAGTTTGCCTAGGCTAATGTGGTTATTGTAATTTACTTTAGAAACTTTTGAAAGGTAGTGGTGATTCACACCGTAGGAGGCCGAAGCAGGAATATCACTGCAAATTTGAGGCCATCCTGGGCTACATAATGAGATCCTGTCTCTGACAAAGAAAATAAAAGAAACTTTGGAAGTGAGAATGAACAGGAAAAAAATATATATATAGTTTTCATTCTGGTAAAAGCCTACTGCCTCTTATGTGAAACTTTTGGGGTTGTTAAATTCTAAGGAAATAGGGCCGAGGGTTTAGCTCAGTGGTTCGGGCGCCTGTCTTGCAAGTGCAAGGGCCGTGTTCAATCCTTGGTAACCACATACCATAGTGGGTGTGGAGACTCACGCCCAGCAGCAACCAGTACCACATACCACAGTGCCGGACGTGGTGGCTCACGCCTGTCATCCCAGCACTCGGGAGGCAGAGGCAGGAAGATTGCTGTGATGTGAGTTTGAGGCTGAACTTCGGGCCAGCCTCAACCACAAAGTCAGACCCTGTCCCAAAAAACCTAAAAAAAAAAAATTTCTAAGGAAATAGGCATATTCCCATACATCAAGAGTATTAAACATTAATTGAAAGGGCACTGTGCTTGCCTGGCAGGTGCAAGATACTGAGTTTGACTCCCAGTACCAAAACAAAAAAACAAACAGAAAACCTCCTAAGAAAATAAAACATTAAGTGAAAGGAAGACATTCTTCAAAGACCTTTTAAAAAATAATTCACCTGCATTCTAAACAGAACATAACATTAAAATAAAAGAAAATAAGTCTTTTTTGTGAAAAATAAAACTAGTGTGGTTCAGGCATATAATTTTATATAAAGATTAATCTGAATCTCCCAGGAGAAAACTGATTATTTAGCCCTGGGAAAGACTGTGTTCTGTGTTGTCATCAGAGCAAGAACCTGTTACACTCTGAGTGCCAGTTTATCTCGCAGCCAGAGGAGCACCTGTTGACCCGCATTCCTGCTGCAGGATGAGCCACCTCCCGGGCTCTCCCAGCCCCAGGTGTGGCTGGGAGGATACTTGAGGGAGCTGAGTGCTGCTGGAGTTAACCTTTGACTGACATGTGTCGTTTCTCCACCATGGCTGTACTGCATGCATTCCACATTCCGGCTGGGACAGTATTGTCAGCAAGTGTTGTCACTCCTGACAGTGGAAGAGTGTCACCAGAATGTTAGAATTTGAGTGTGGAGTGGATCTGACAGGTGGGGATGGGAAGTCAAAGAAAAAAATAAAAAAAGAAAAATCTACAGAACGTAGCCAGAGTTTAAAGGTAGCTAACTTCCTAGACAGCATTTAATACTGCTGTCTAAACTTTGGCCCTGTCTGAAAAGTTTAAAAAGAAAATGAAAATGGGCCATTTTTAGTGGCATTTCTGAGTTCCTTGGTTTGTGAGGAGGACACTTGCCTTAGTTGCAGAGGAGAGAGCACCTGTATCTGATAACTCTACAGACTGTCTTGGGTTGTTTGACATAGTGCTTAGGCAGGGAGAGCTGGACGGTGCCTTCCGCACATGGAGGAATGGCAAACCTGGTCTTTCCCTTTGCATTCATGCAGTTGGGATGTGGAAAGCAGCTTGTCTAATGTGATCCATTTTGAGCTTTCACTTTGTGGCCCATGGCTGATTTTTATCCCTAGAATAAAAAAGTCAAGAATACACAAATTCTTACATATTACACCCCAGTATAGCTATGGTTAGTGTTAGGTCTTAAGCTTATTTGGTGGGAAGTATAAGAGGAATGCATAAGTGTAACAAAATTTTTTTCATAGCATCTCAAAAATGACTTTGTAACTGTACAGGTATATTTTTTGGATACCTACTCTTTAAAATACTTATCCTTTAAAAATGCAGTTTAGGGTCAGGGACATAGCTCAGTGGTTCCGCACCTGCCTTGCAAATGCAAGGGCTGGGGTTCAATCCCTGGTAACCACATACAACAATGCCAGGCGTGGAGATTCACGCCCAGCAGCAATCAGTACCACATACCACAGTGCCGGGCATGGTGGCTCATGCATGTAATCCCAGCACTCAGGAGGCAGAGGCAGTAGGATTGCTGTGAGTTTAAGGCTGAGCTTAGGGCCAGCCTGAACTACAAAAGCAAGACCCTGTCTCAAAAAAAAAAAAATGCAGTTCAGTAGAAAAGATTATTTTTAAAGTAGATTTCTTGTTGCTGTAAGTTTGTGCTGAGTAGCAAATTGTGCCAATACTGAATTTAAAAGACTCCGTTTCACGGTAAAAATGTATATTTTGACAAATGAGTATTGAACAGAGTATCAGTGTTTGAGAGTTAAATGCACTGACGACAACATACTGAAAAAAAATAAGAAAATTAGGAAGCATCAGGTCAATCTGTTTTGTTTTGAGGTGGAGGTCCAGCTTTGTTGCCCAGGTTGGTCTTTAATTCCTCCCAAGTGATCTTAGCACCATAGCCTGTACCATAGTGCCTGACAATAGAACAGGTTTTTTGAGACAGGGTCTCACTTTGTGGTTCAGACTGGCCCTGAGCTCAGCCTCCAACTCACATCACAGCAATCCTCCTGCCTCTGCCTCCCAAGTGCTGGGATTACAGGCGTGAGCCACCACGCCCGGCACTGTGGTATGTGGTACTGGTTGCTGCTGGGTGTGAGTCTCCACACCCAGTATTGTTATGTGGTTACCGAGGAATCGAACCCTGGCCCTTGCGCTTGCAAGACAGGCGCCGGAACCACTGAGCTAACTCCCCGGCCCAAGAACAGGTTTTTTTTTTGTTTTTTTTGAGACAGGGTATTGCTTTTGTAGTTTAGGCTGCCCCTGAGCTCAGCCTCAAACTTATATCACAGCAGTCCTCCTGCCTCTGCTTCCCGAGTGCTGGGATTACAAGGCATGAGTCTCCACGCCCAGCACTGTGGTATGTGGCACTGTTTGCTGCTGAGCATGAGTCTCCATGCCCAGTATTGTTTGTGGTTACTGGGGAATCGAACTGGCCCTTGCGCTTGCAAGACAGGCATCAGAACCACTGAGTTAAATCCCTGGCCTGACAATAGAACAGTTTTAAAGGAGCAAAATAAAGTACAATTTTTGATTCCGAAAAATAATTATTAGGGCTTGAGGTGTGGCTCAGTGGTAGAAATCTTGCCTAGGGCAGACAAAGCCCTGGTTTGATTGCTAGTGCTGAGAAAGAGTTAGCTATTAAGGAAAGCATGATTTAATGCTTCCTGCTTGCTGGTAGTACTGACTTTGACCTGGAAAGATATAGACTTTTTTATTGGACTGGGAAGAGACATAGCATCCACGGGAATGGCGCAGATGTTGGCTGCTGACCCACAGATGCAGGGTCAGGAAGTAAAAGCAGAGGCCCAGGAAATAGGTTGGATTTAACTTGAGGTTGTGTTCTGATGGTGGTGAGAGGCATGACATGAACTAATTTCTGTTTTAGAATCTAATCCTGGCTATTTTCTATAGAAAAGGGATATTAAAAAACTACTGAGCCCCCCCCCAAAAAAAAACCCCTAGTAGATCAATTTTTCTCTTTAGACTCCTAATCATCTAAGGGATGGGAATTCTGAAAGGTTATATTTAAGCAGTTAGGAAAAAAGTAGTGGATTACTCAAATGAATTACAACTCAGTGTTTTGTTGTCCCTTTAATGTTAGTGAGTTTTGCAACATTCCATGTTGCTGGTGTTTCTATTACATGTCATAAAGAAGGAAAATGTGACCAAGGAGCAGTCAAGAACTGAGGCCATGTGCATGGCCCAAGTTACACGGTTACCTTGTTACCTTTCCAACCTGCTTGCTTTCTTGACTCTCCAAAGCTAGAAAAATGTTTCTTTATGCTAACTAGTAAGTGCTGTTTTCCTCTGATTTCTGAAAAATACCCTATTACTTCTTACTGGCATTTCAAGTTGATTTTAGATTTACATAATTTTTTTTTTCTTTTTTAAAAGAAGCCGGAAATTTTCAAGCTGTAATTCTTGGGTATCTATTATTGGAGAGATACTTCATCCTGAAGGAGGCTGAGGTAAGGGGATTGCATGTGAAAGTCTCACTTGGACAACTTAGTGAAATCTTGTCTCAAAAACAAACACAAAACAAAGGCTGAGGATGTAGCTCAATGGTAGAACATCCCTGGGTGTTATCCCTACTACTGAAAGGATAAAGAAAATAGAGAGGAGAGTCAGAGAGACAGAGACAGGGCCATAGACTGTTTATAGTAGTAGAGAGACAACTCTAGTCCACTGTAGTAAGTAGTAATTGTTATATAAAGTTTTAACTCACTTGTGAACGTGGTGCAGTTTTACCATACGAAAGTTAAACCAGAAAAAATAAACATTTAGATTCAGGTGGTTGTGGGAAAGTAATTTTAAAATGTATCATTTCTGGTGCTGGCTCGGCAGCACACATACTAAAAATGTATCATTTCCAAAGAGAATTACTGTTAGCTTTAATTAGAAAGGAATTGTAAATCAATTTTTTCTTTTGATATAATCTCTTTTGAAACAACTTTATTAATACCATTTAAAGAATATAGTCTGTTGACACAGTTGGAGTTCAAAAATTACTGTTGTCAAGACTGTTGCAGAGATTAAAAACTTGACTAAGGGCTGGGGATTTAGCTCAGTGGTTCCAGTGCCTGCCTTGCAAGCTCAAGGACCCTGGTTCAATCCCTGGTAACCACATATAGCAGTGCCAGGCATGGTCACTCACACTTACCAAAAATCAGTACCACATACCACAGTGCTGGGCGTGGTGGCCCACGCCTGTAATTCCAGCACTCCAGAGGTAGAGGCAGGAGGACGATTGTGAGTTCCAGGCTGACTTCAGGGCCAGCCTGAACTATGAAGTGAGACCCTGTCTCAAAAAAAAAAAAAAAAAAAAAAAAAAGACTCGACTGAGATTATATTCTTTGAAGAGTATAAATCCACAGCATCAACAAAACAAAGTAATACGTCCTGTCCAGGGTAAGGTCAGTAAACTGAGAGATACTAGAGAAGCAACTACATTTAGCTTGCGAGGTAGGGAAGTCTGCCAAGGGTGTAGAGCCAGATAGTATGTGAGTAATTTGGATTTTGGAAAGAACAGGGGAAGGAAAAAGGCCACTGTGAGGGAATGTTGTGGGTTAGGCTGAGAACACCTGCACCCAACAATTGGTATTAATGTCACTTATTGCGGTGGCTAAGGGGAATGTGGGGCAAGGGCACATGGGCAGAAAGGCACGTCACAGTTCTGGAAGCCCTCTGGTGGGTGGTGGCTAGGGAATGTGGGTAGATGGCAGTGTCTTGTGAACTGGTTAAAGTAGGTAGTTCATGTTGCCCAGTGCTTTGAATGTGGAGTTCAGACATCACTTGATAGACAGCAGGGAAACTGAGGCTTTTTACATATTTTCTTGGTACCAGTGATGGACACAGGTCCTTACACATGCTATTGCTTGTCCCACCCACTCTTTTGAGACAGTGTCACTAAGTTACGCAGGCTGTCCTGGAACTCAGAATCCTCCTGGAACTTGGAACATTGCTTGGGAGAGTGAAAGAGCGTGGTAAACACAGCAGGCCTTGACTTTGGTCTCGATCTGATTAGCACTGGGAAAAAGAGAACTTAGAATCCTGCTTTACCCTCCCCAGTAGATGGGCTGCCTCACATATGCCACTGTGCCAAGCCACTCTGAGGATTTGTAAGTGGACGATGAATAGAATTGTACTGCAGGGGGATGAATCTGGCAATACTGCATAGGATATAAGGGGAGTAGGTGGGTTCTGGAAATGAGACAGGAAGAAGAAAGTCAAGTTGGTTAAGGAGGCCAAGGGTGAGAAGTATCGATGACCCAACAGGGAGGTGGTGGTAGAAATGAAAAGAGATTTTATAGATGGAAGCCATGTAATTTGGAAGCTAATGAGATGGATGAAGGAGCAAGCTTTTCAATCTGTGGGAACAGAGTGGTGGAAACATTAAACAGAAAAGAAGCGAGAGAGCTCGTATTGTTTTGGGGAAAGCTATTTTGGCTTTGGTGTGTAAGGCGGAGCGAAATGCTGGCAGGAGAGCTAGGTAAATGAATAAAGCAGTCTTTTGAAAAATGAATGTACAGGATGTTAGATATTAGAGATATTAGTGTTTTGGTTCATGGTTACAAATGAATAAAGAAGGCTTTGCCTTTGTTGTCTTCTTTATAAGTCAGGAGTATTCAACATTTTTGTAGGCCCTGGGTAGAAAATAAAAAGAAAATACTGTTTTTTATTCAATAAGTTAAGTACAAGATTCAGTTACTAGCAGCATTTTGGAAATCTTGTTTCTTTTGTTTTCTAAAATATGTATTTTTACATAGTTTCATGATTGAAAAACCACTGTATTTGGTTGGTTATAATAACATCTCTTTTATAGTTTCCTCATCTTTACGAACCTGGACCTTTTTCGAGGTAGGTACAGTACCACTTGAGCTAAATCCCCAACCCAAGATTGGTCTATTTTCTACTTTGGTGTGTTTGAACTACTTCCTTCCTCTCTGTGTCAGATGGACTGCTAGTTGGATCTAAGGCTGGCTTTTCTGTTTTCTTTTTGGAGTGGGTCAAGAATATTTCTTCAGTTAGTGCTGTGTAGTTCCTGTGTACCACGTGAGGAGACACAGCCTGATCATTTGGCCCAGGTGTTCTCGATTAATTTGTAATATCCTCGTCAGCTGACTGTTCATGTGGTGCAGTTTAGTAGCCAGTGATGATTTTGGCGGAAAGCCTTTACATGAGTAGGACTAGACAGAGGTGAGATCCAAATGCATTGCTTGTGCACTTTTTAGCTAGAGCTTTTACTCTAAAGAATAACCTACTCCTATTAACTGGTTATCTGGGAATATTTTATGTAATCTGTACAGAGGTAAGTTCAGTTCTTTTTTTTTATATGCGAATTTTCAGAGTATTGATTTACTTTTGTGTGCTGAGGATCTGTCTAGAGCCTCCTGTGTATATGCTTACTACCGAATACTGAGACTTTCTGAGGTATCATTATGAACTTATGACTTTGTGTTTTTGTTGTTTTTTAGTCCGTTTGCAGTTTTTGTTTTCTGACTCTTCTAATTACTTTGGCCAGTAGGAACTATTTCAAGCCACACCTGTGTTGTTTTGTTATGATCTCATTCATTCTTGACATATTTTTGATACTTAGCACATTATAATGCCCTAGGATCCTCTAGATATTTCTTGGCCAGACTTGAATTTCACCTCTTTTTTTTTTTTGGCAGTATCAAGGATCAATTTTGGGCCCTTATGCGCTGGGAAAAGTGAAAGTTTTTCTGAGAGACAAGGGAGGTCATGCATCAGAAAGATTGATCAATGGGTGTGGTGGTTCATGCCTGTAATCCCACCATTTGAGAGGCAGAGGCAGGAGGATTGTGAGTTTGAGGATACCCTGGTTTGCATGGTGAGTTCATTCCCAACATGAACTATAAAACCCAACCTTGTCTCAAAAAACTAAAAAACAAAACGAAACAAAAGGCAGAAAGGTTGGTCTCACAACAGGTGAATCAGTGGTCTAAAGCTGTGGTTCTTGCCTAGGATTGCAACCAAATCTCTGAAAAATTAAAAACAAAATGCCAGATTAATATGAGGGTCTGTTTTACACCTGTTGAATACTGGACAAGAGTCGACGCTCATTTGCATTTCAAAAGAGCCCCATGTAATTCTGTTTTGTGTGACCCTGTTAAAGGACTCTTCAATCAGAGACTAAAAGCTCAAAGGACAGTTGATTCATTTTAAATATTCTAAGCAAGTGATAGTACAGACATGGATTAGGGTGATGGAAGTGAGAAGGGGGTTACAACATGAATTATGTCTGAACAGTTTTCCTGTGCTCCTTGTAGATTCTGTTACTACTGATACAAAGACTTAAAGAGAAGGAAACAAAGATGACCCAAGTCTTGTATGTGGGGGCCTGGGAAAATGATACTGATGGAAGTGGGAAATTTGATAGGTTGATAGTTGGGGAAGAGTTGTGTTTTTGGATGTGATGAAAGTTGAGAGAATGATTATGTCTCAAAAAGGACTGTAGGGAGTTGAAATGTGTTTTCTTTTTCTTTTTCTAAATCCTTTATGAAATCTTTTTTTCCAAAGTATTCAACTAGTGAATATTAGATATGTTGCATTAATTGGGATGTTTAATAACTTAAGTTTCATTTAATATAAGATAATAAAAATATGTGTGTATTGAAGAGCTATCAGTTAAATGTAAAATGGGAAACAGATTGGAAAAAACATTGTGGTACATTTGTATAAAGATTAATATAAAAATTATAATCATTTGAAATGAAAACAAAATTGGCAACCTAGGCAAAGGATTTAAATAGATAATTCTTGCCAGACATAGTTGTGCACACCTGTGATCCCAGGATCGGTAGGATGAGGCAGGAGGATTGCAGTGAGTTGGAGGCCAACTTGAACTATTTGGTGAGACCCTGTCTCAAAAAGAAAAGATACAAGATAACTCTCAAAAGTGGATAGTATAATTCATTCCTTCATCAGACCTACCAGCTCCTCTTGTGCTAGAGCACAAGATAAGAGTTCACTGAGTAGTGGTAGTCTGGTGTGGTGTGAGAGATGACAGTAGAGATATACAAAAAAGTAGTAATTTCAAATACTGATGATGTTGTTAAGATAGGGAGCTGGCTGGGATGGTGCATGCCTGTAATTCCAGTTCTTGGGAAGCCAAATTTAAACCTGGCCCAGGCAATTTCGTGAGACTGTGCCTCAAAATAAAGGGAGATGTAGCTCTGGTAGATACTGCAGTACTGGGGGAAGAAGAAAAAGGGAAATTTGACAGGGTCGGGCATTAGATAGAAAGTGACTTGTGGGGGCCAGGGATTTAGCTCAGTAGTTCTGGCACAAAAAAAAAAAAAGAAAGAAAGTGACTTGTGGGGTTTTATTTTTTGTTTCATTTTTACATCTTCCCGGGGAAAGCATTGATAGTGTTGAACTGCTAGAGGTTAGCATGTTAATCTCTGCTTAATTATGTGGAAAATATTTGATTAAATTTACATTCCGCTGGCCTCCCTGATAGCTGGACTCATACTTTTTTAGGCTTTTCTTTTGCATGCTCTTCTCGAGGATTTTATATAATGGACTTCTTCCTAATGAGAGAGCAGTTGTTTCTTTCTCTTTTTTTGAGACAGGGTCTCTCTTTGTAGTTCAGGCTGGCCCTGAGCTCAGCCTCAAACTCACATCACAGCAATCCTCCTGCCTCTGTCTCCCGAGTGCTGGGATTACAGGCATGAGCCACCACGCCGGGCACTGTGGTATGTGGTACTGGTTGCTGCTGGGTGTGAGTCTCCATGCCCAGTATTGTATGTTGTTTTCCTGGGATCAAACCTGGGCCCTTGCACTTGCAAGCCAGGTGCCAGAGCTAAATCCCCAACCTAATCAGTTGTTTCTGATGGATTTTTTCACTGAATAGTATAGGTTTTTATTATTTCGGGAGGGAAACGATTCCCCTGAAAATGTTACCACTTTTCTTGTGGCTTCTTTTATGTATAATTTGATTCTGCTGTCGCTGGCAGGGCAGAAGACAGGCCTAAGTCCGAGAAACTTCTGTACTACTTTTGCTTGGAGCTGCAAGACACCAGGTGTCTTTAGAGCTGACATGAGTCCCTAAGTAGTTAAGGGAACTGAACAGAGCGTCTCTATTTTGTACTGTTTAATAGTACATCATGTAACCAAAGTTTCAAACTAATTAAAGCATAGAAAGTTCAATGCAATTTTTAAAAGAAAGGTAATAAGTAGTTTGCATGTGGAAAGCTTCTGTTTAAGAGACTTCAGCAAAAGCTAGTTGTGATGATGCATACCTGTGATCCCTGTACTTGGGAGGCTGAGACAGGGTGATCGTTGTGAAGCCAAGACTGGCCTGAGCTGCATAGTAAGTTCAAGGCCAGCTTGGACTACTGGGTGAAACCCTGCATCAAAACAAACAAACACGGCC
>PVIR01034594.1:0-17211 GCA_004026965.1 Petromus typicus | reverse complement strand
TAATTTTTAAAAATAAGAATAATTTTAGAAAAAGAATTAAAACATTATAATCCTAAGGTTTATTTTATCCTTTAAATTTCCATTGGAATGAGAATTATAGAATTTAAAGCATCATGTAATACTTGATCTAAATATCCATGTAAAATGAAGTTTTCATTAGTAATCTCTGGAACCAGATTTTCAAATCATATGCATGAGGGGCTAAACATTCTTTGCTTGCTTTTTGGAGTGTTATTTGTCCCTCTAGCTTTCTCTAAAATATTTATTCAGTACTATATCTGCTTCATTTGGTGCAGTGTTTTGGATAGAAAAAGCTCAGCACTCATTTGCCACATAGGAAACATGCTCCAGGAGAGGGTTGGAGAGCAGAGGCTGAGTCACCTCCAAACACATTACAACTTAGGGTCCCGGAGTAAGTCAGAGGAAAAGGAGGGAAGGTCAAACTCCACGCAAGTCTGTCTTTCATTCTGACACAAAAATTCAATTACATCAATTTCCAGTTTCGATTCAGTTTTAGGGTTTGAGCAACTTATATGCCCATTATTTCTATTTATTCTCTACCCAATCGTTTAGGATAAGGAGGTCTAAAATTAACACCTCCATCTTATAGCTGAAATTGAAATTAGGAAGACTACAGTAAATGCACATCTGGCCTACTAGGGTATAGTTTCTTATTAATGAAAAGATTGGCCAAAGCAGGATTGAAATACATTCAAGGAAAGACGAACCCGTCTCAAAAATACTATTCATTTAATAAATGAATAGTAATTCAGATAGTAAAAATTAGATTAAAGAATTTGACATCTTTTTTCAGGGGCAGAAGGTTTACGAGTAGGAGCGATGGGGACTTTAGCCGCAAGCGTGTATTAGGAGAAGGTGAAAGCCTGCGCCCATCCTTCCTGAAAGGCTCTGAGTGTCACTTACAATGTCTTTGTCTCCAGATGGATCTGGCAAGTAAATCGCCATTGTCCATTGTATGAAATGGACATTGGAACTGTCAAATGAATTGTCCATTGGATGGCACTGCACCCCCACTTCTGTTTCAAATGGCATTTAAAACTTACGGAAAAATTACAAGAAAAACACAGTCCCTGAGTACTTATGTTCATATACGTGTATATAAAGAGATCTGAGCACAAGTTGAAAGTATGTTGCCCTTGGATCTCCAAATGCAGTAGCAACGCCTTATCTATGCAATGTGTTCCATAATCCCCCACAGCTGCCTGGATACACACACTAAAACAACACACTGTGGTAAAAGTTATTTAAAATGTATCCAGGGCTGGGGAATTAGCTCAGTGGTTCTGGTGCCTGTCTTGCACGCGCAAAGACTCGGGTTCAATGCCCTGGTAGCCACATACCATACTGGGCGTGGAGACTCATGTCCACCAGCAACCAGTACCACATACCACAGTACTGGGCGTGGTGGCTCACGCCTGTAATCCCAGTACTCGGGAGGCAGAGGCAGGAGAATTGCTGTGATGTGAGTCTGAGGCTGAGCTCAGGGCCAGCCTGAACCACAAAGCGAGACCCTGTCTTAAAAAACCTTAAAATAAATAAATAAATAAATTGTGTCCATTCCCTATTTTTTGAATTTTCTATTCAGTATTTTTGACTGTAATTAATCATCAATTAATTTTTCAAAATCAGAAAATGTTTCACTGATACCATTATTAGCCCTAGTTTATATTCAAATTATCTCAGCTGGCCTCAAATTGCTCTCTACAGCTATTTTCTACCACTTCTAGGAGTCCAACAAGAGTATCTTTTGCTTATTTTAATCTTTCTAATACTTAAGTCTGAAAACATTTCAGCTCTTGCCTCAGTGGAGCGTTGGTGCCAGATATTACTACACAATAGTAAAAAGGAGTGTCAAATCCCCCCAGAGAAGACGGAAGCAGACTGGGCCCGACCCCAGCGTCAGTGAACCCAGGGCAGAGCCTCCAGCTGCGACTGCATGGTCAGAGCTCATCTTGTGAAGCAGTTGCAGTGAACTAACATCCATGAACTACAGTAAAGAGAGATCTAGATATTCAGTGGCAGAATAAGGATTCAGACCCAAGTTTTAAGAATCTTAATTCTGTTATTTACTAATTTCATATCACATATGTATTCCTTTCCTTCCTTTCCTTCTATAAGATCATTTTAACAATTTTTTTTTGCCAGATGTGGTGGCACACACCTATCATCCCAGCACTCGGGAAGATGATCCCCATGAGTTTGAGGACAACTTGGGCTCCATAATGAGGTCAGGGCCAGCCTGGACCTTGTCTCAAAAGACAAACAAACAGGGTGGCGACTTAGCTCATTGGTTCCAGCACCTGCCTTGCAAGTGCAAGGGTCCTGGGTTCGATCCTTGGTAACCACATACAACAATGCTGGGCATGGCTCACACCCACCAGCAATCAGTGCCATATACCACAATGCTGGGCGTAGTAGCTCATAGCTGTAATCCCAGCACTGGGGAGGCAGAGGCAGAAGGATTGCTGTGAGTTCGAGGCTCGCCTGGGCTATGTAGTGAGCTCAGGGCCTGCCTGAACTACAAAGGAAGACCTGTCTCAAAAACAAACAAATACAAAACAAAGTTTTAAAAAATTCTGCCCATTCAGATTCTTTGGCCTTGTTATGTTTTTCATATTTTATGTTTTTGATCATGGAATACCCTTTTTCTGAAAATACATTTTTCAGCTCCTTTCTCTGTCAAAATTTTATCAATTTTTAAAACCTTAGGGCCAGAGATTTAGCTCAGTGGTGCTGTTCCTTCCTCACGGGCACAAGGTCCTGAGCTCAATCCCCAGTAACTTAAATGTTGCTTCCACTATAAAGCCTGTCTTGATATCTTCAGAAAGAATGTAACATTAAGTCTATCCAGTTTCAGAGCACTTTGCAGATCTCTGTGTAAAAAAATGTATTTCTTTTGGAACACATATATATGTGATAACTTTGCCTGGAAACAAATTTATACTGCTAAGAGAATGATGCACTACATTGCAGTTTGATCGTGGAAAGAAGTCTTGTGTAGCAATTAAGGTGAAACCTGAAGCACAAAGCTTGACTAAGACATGACATGGAGATGACAGAGTATAACTATATATAGTGTGACACACAGCTATGTAAAAACACACATTGTAACATACTTGTGGACACGACAGGAGTAGCTTGACCTGGTGCAGTGCCTGTGATACTGACACTGTCTATACAGAAAAAAGTCTTGCTTAAAAATGAGCTTTCAGGATAGTTTATTTACTGAGTAGATTCTATATGGATTTGTGAATTGAAGAATGTGTAGTCTACACTAACTCCCCAAAGCTGAAATTCATAGAAAGCTGACATCTGAAGGATTTATAAAATCTGGTTACCTTAGATTTCAAAATCTGATTAAAGAAACAACCAGCCTGTGGTGTCTAACAGGCTGTGTTCTAACCAGGTGATATGAAATAGATTTTAGTTTAAATAATCATGTATTCACTCCTCTGCAGAACACAACCCAAATCTCAATATCTGCTGGCTGTCCAATTATTTGAATTCAGTAGTGTTTTTAATGTCAGAGGCTTCTAACACAGGGGGGTCCTGGGTGGAAACCCACAGGGCTACCCAGCCCAGGAGAGCTCAGAACCGCACACGTCCAGCTGCGTCACAGTGGGTAACACTAATGATCTGCATGAGGGAAACTGTCACTGAGAAGAGCTTGAACTCAATGGAGGAAGAGCTTGGGAAAGAAATCATGGTGTGAGAACAGTGGGGAAATGTAAATTTGCCAGGAATATAGCCTGATTTCATCCAGATATCCAGCCCAGTGCCATAGTTCATGTGATGAAGAGGAAATGGATACAATCTTCAACATCAAAGAATTGAAATAATGGGCTAAAGGAATCGGCATGTGGCCTTTTCTTGGAACTATTACTTGGTTTAAATTATTTCATGAGTACAGTTCATCCAAATTACATATACTGTGCATATAAAATCAGATTATTACACAAAGGTTACTTTTTATGTTGTGTAATAGTAGTGCTTATTTTCTTAAATGGAAGCACAATATTTTATCTACAGGAATAGCACAATTTATTTAATCATTCTTCATACATAGAATTTTTGGATTATTTTGAGCTTATTATTTCTTCACAGTGAACACAAGATGAGTAAATTTAAATATTTGGAGTAACAGCACTTTTTTGGAGGGTGGATTACAAATGTGAGCCACCATGCCCGGCAATGTGGTATATGGTTCTGATTCCTGGTGGGTGTGAGTCTCCATGTCCAGCATTGTTGCATGTGGTTACCGGGGTTAGAACCTGTGCCCTTGCATTTGCAAGGCAGGCACCAGAACCACTGAGCTAAATCCTTGGCCCCAGTAGCAGCACTTTTTCTGGGGTCAATCCCCAGGGGTCCTGGGGATTGAAAGCCCTCTACCCCTGAGAGAGGGACACCTCCAGCCCTATCCTAGTACTGTCTTAAAAGACTTTTGCAAACTCCAAGACTGAACTCAGAAATCCAGAACCTTTGCAAAATGCATCTGAGGACTTGTTTGGACTATGTCACTAAGTCTACGAGAGGTATCATGAGATAGAACTTAATAGCTTTTCCTTTTCAGTAAAAACAACATCCAAATAATGGGCCCCTATTTCTCTTGGTCGACTGTTCGATTGCCCTAGCCTATTGGATGTCATTGAACTCCCAGATCTGCTGTCCCAGAATTTCATGTCTCTTCATTACCTTCTCAGAGCTGACCCTTGGTCAAGACCTTGCTTCCTCTCTGACAACGTGAAGCTGCAACAATTCTGAGAGCCCAGTCTCATTTTTCTTTTTCAGAACAACTTGCACCAGCACTGCTCTTTGGCAAAGCATAAGGAGATGAAGGGATTTTAAAGTGTTCAGAGTGGGCCAGGACTTCAGGGTACCATGAAGTCACATAGTTGGCAACTTCCACCGCACAGAACACAGCCTGCCCAGCGCCTTGCTTTGGCTCTGATATTCTAATTTACTTCATCTTTCTGACTCAGGTTAGTGTCTCAAGCTGTACATGTCACTCACTTTTGTCTTGTGCTCGCAAACTCCTTCATTTTTACTGAGTTTAGCTGACTTTTGACCCTCTTCATCCAGCTCAGTCTTCTTGAAGCGCTGGACACCAGGATGCCTCTTCTGCAATGGACTATCTTGGTAATGAAGGGACCTGTGGTCAGCCACTTATTCCATCATTTATAGTCACATAAAAGCATAAAAGCAATTTTCTCAGTTACAGTCCTTGCTGCTGTGATGTGCCTTCCAACCTTCTCTGTACAGTTGTGGCCATGTAGTGGCGCTCTATGTGAATTTGACCTCTCTATTTGCTGGGGAAGAGGTAACAACATATAGAGAAATCAGCTTCTCGAATTCCATGTAAAGAATTGCTTATTTTCCTCTGGTCTTACAGGCTTTGGGGAGTCTGGCTGAGCAGCTTCTCTGTGATTTGTATGCACCAAGCAGGATTAAGATTCTGGTTTATCAGATTCATTTGCTAATGAAGATGCTGTTTTTTATACACCTGCAAGTAGGATTTAGACCTCACTGTCCTGATATCACTGTGCAACGAGGGAGTGAGTAAGTGGATGGTTTCTAAAACACGGATAGGAATGTTGCAGCCTTGCATCATAAAATTGAATTTCATGAATCCATCAGCTAATGCCTGCAGAAAGCAGAGACAAACTCTGTGACCTTGTTCCAAATGCCCTGAAAAGATTCGGCCCCTCCAGTTGTGGTGAGCAGAATGCTCCATAATCCTAGTCTGCTCTAGGATTCTAGAAGAATCCCAGGCTGAGATGAGGACTACACATCACCAAGTACATTTGCTTTGAGGTTCTAAAAAAATAAATCTCCCTATTTGATTTCATAGTTCCATCTCAGCTTTATGAGATGTTTGTTCATCAAGCTAAGCGGCTCTTTTTCTTTCTAGTCATTTATAATCTAATGACAGCCAAATGTTTCATTCTGGCTCTCTCTTTTGCTCACACGGTCAGAATGCTCCAGGCTATGGCTGGGGGAGAGAATTCTGTTACTGTGAGTAATGATGCCTGAAGTATGTATGAGTTATTCCTTGTTGGGTAGAGTTGAACTCATATTTGAAGTAAGCCAAAGTCATAGGTCCCCAAAAGAAGAAGGAACCTAGCATACTTTGTTCCTCAAATGACTTATTTAAAAAATCTAATTTTCTCTGAAACTAGACTATTTCAGTGGCTCAGAAGCAGTGGCTTCTGCTGTTCTACAGGGCCAGAACCCACCGCTATTCACATTCACCAGTTGGTTTATATTACAGGAGGTTCTGGAGGTAGAGATTTGCATGTCCATGGGCAGAGATGGAGAAATCACCTAGCTAGGCACAGGTCGGATCCCTCTTCCACCATGTTTGCTGGTGGGATCCAGGGGCCTATTTTCTTAGGATCTTTGCTCCACACAGTACAAGTTCACTGTGACATAGATGTAGGAAGGTGGGAGATGGTGTAGTTTATGTGGCACAGGGAAATAAGTGCAAGGCTGCATGGTGGTGGAAGAGCTTTGCATGAAATCAGAGATGATAAATCCCTGCGTAAACATGTGTTGTGGTGGTGGGAATCAGAACTACGCAACTAGCACTATCTTTGGTTGTTTTCTTTCAGGGAGGAGACTTAGATACAAGAACAGAGATTAATGTTCCTCAGCCAGAGTTAGAAGAATCTGAGGTAATAAACTTCATATTTTGGTATATAAGAACATAAGTAAGAAAAGCTAATTTAATCCCCAGATTTTTCCCTCCTTTCTTCCTTTTCTTACTTATGTTCCTATAAAACAAAATATGAAACTAAATGAGAATGGTTCAAAAGCTTGTTCTTGCTCCCCTAATGTTGGAGCACCACACACCTTGTCCTCTTCTCTGGCAGTGAATGGAAGAAAAACAGATGAGACTGAAGAGATGAAAAAGACAGAGATATGGGATCAGTAAGAGCAAAATGAGGTGAAAAAGAGTCTAAGACATTTGAAAGCTGCGTTGAGATTGTTGATTAAATAAGTTCTTAGATCCTGGGATTTTTTGAGTAGCGCCTTGTAGAAAATTTGAAACAAGAAAACATGGCAATATTAACTTTTATAAATTTTCTAAACATGTATAATATATCTAAGAAATTAAAGGACAGCAATTCATGTCCTTTTCACTGTCATCTCTGATCAGGGAGCAGAAAGGCTGTGTGAGATGGGGCTGGATGGATGACCCGCGGTGATGGCAAACGCAGGCTGAATTTGCAACTCTCCATCTGGCTGGAGAACTCAGTGTTTGCACATGCTTCAGATTTGGCATTAAGAAGAATCTGTTCAGATGGGAAAAAATGAGAATTAAATTGTGTCATAGTCTGGTACAAATTCTCAATGTTGAATGTGATCATGATGTGTATATAAAATGTACCAAGAAAGAATTCAATTTTAAAAAGTAAAAATCTGCACAATATTCCAGGCAAAAGTATGTTCAATTGCCTCTGGTCTATCTGGGACCAATGGGATTCCTCTCAAAAAAAAAATGACGGATTGAGAGTAAAGCGATGGTACTCATAAGGTCTATTTTAATACTAAGTGCTAAAGGAATTTTCTCTAATAAATCCAACACAGAATATGCTACTTGGAAAACTTTTCATTGATCTCTTTTTTAAAAAAAATCTTGTTTGTCTTTCCTTCATGTAACTATTGGAGAAATATATAACTGAAGATAACAAATAAGACTTAGAAGGCAAATAAATAAATATTTTAATTGTTGCTATTATCACCCAATTGTTTTCAGGATTTTTTTCAAGGAGCCAAGAATTATGTTTCCTTAAAATTTGGAAGTTGTGCAAACTGTGGCAGTGCATACCTGTAATCTCAGCATTCAGGAGGCTGAGGCAGAAGGATTTCCGTGAGGGCAAGACCAGCCTGGGCTACATAATGAGTTCAAGGCAGGCCTGAGCTACATAGTGAGACTCTGTCTTGACAAAAAAGAATTGGAAGTTGCTACTACCATGACATCTACCAGATCTAGGATGTAAGACATGAGAAGCTCAAGGTATGGAGTATGGGATAAAAGTTGAAACACCTTTTTAATTATTCATGACAGTTTTTCAGAGAGAAACATAGTCATTGAGACTCTTTGAAGTTAAAGATGAGCTTCTGAATAATGTGTATGAATGACAGAGGTCATACAGAGGATACACAGTACATTTTAGTTGATCAGTAAGTGTGCGTGAAGAAATAAGGATGTTGTGTTTACTTTTTTCTCATTATTTTCATACTTCTGAAAATTAGTTCTGTAATCAGGGGTTTAAGGAAGAGGAGAAAGGAAGGAAGGAGAGAAAAATCTGGGGATTAAATTAGCTTTTCTTATGTTCCTATATAACAAATTATGAAACTAAATGAGAACTGTTCAAAAGAAAAGAAAAGCTTTGGTGCCCTTGAATTACAGCATGACAGTTATAAACAGTGCGCATTATTTTAAAAAAGTTAGCATGATATTTTTTTCTGGCTAGTGATTTTTAAAAAGTTATCTGAGTGCCAAAATAATTGGCTCCTGGGCTTCCTTTACTGGTCTTTATCATTTTTATTAGCAAACATTTTGGGGAAATAATTTTTGGCTCACAGAAAAGTCACAATGATGCTACAGCAATTGCTTTAAATCAGAAAAAAATTAAAGTGTTGTTATTATTATGCTTTATATTTTCAAGGAAAAAAAATTATTTTGGTTTGAAAGAAAAACATAGCCTGAATAAATACCTGTTTTGAGTGGGTACTACCCAGCTTGAGTGCTACTCACTCCACTTTTTATGTTCCAGGATGAGCAAGTACCCATGTGGCCATGTGACTTATACTTACTTTTAAATGTAATTTAATTTAATCCTCTAGTTTGCTGATGAATCAGGTGTTTCTAGTTCCATTCTATATGCAATGACTAGATTTTCCAAGAGTCAGACCGTACTGGCTAGCTCTCCTGTGCTATGAAGATACCTGATATGCACAACGTAACGTGGGAGAGATGGACTTGAGCTCACAGTTCCAGTCAGTTCCATCCGTGGATGGTGGGATCCACAGCAGAGATGGCATGGCAGAAGAGCCCAGCAGAGGACAGCTGCGCATGTCATGGTGGCTGGGAAGCAGAGCAAGTAAGGGAACAAGAATATACCCTACCAGCTCATGCCTCCAGAGACCCACCTCTTCTGAGCAGGCCCCACCTACAAGCAGTGCAGTTAGCTATGAATTCATTAATGGACTACCAATCACTGCTGAGAGGAGTACCCCAATGATCCAAACACCTTCACATACATGAGGCATTGCAAGTGCATTTTAGATCCCAATGGTAAGACAAATACTTTCAGATTACATTAGAATGAATGAGGAAAATGAAGTTGAACTGAAATGATAGGATCCTTTATGACTCACAAATATAAAGATACAATTTTTTTCTATAACTCACAAGTTGTGTTTATTAAAAGTGTAATAATGGGCCAGGGATGTAGCTCAGTGGCGCCATGCCTGCCTGGCAAGCTCAAGGTCCTGGTTCAGTTCCTGGTATCACACACACACACACACACACACACACACACACACACACATACACACACATACACACACGTGTGATGACTAACATCTATACACAAGGCTATGTCTTCAAGATTTCAAAAGGTAATCTGTGATTGGAGTTACAAGGAGATATATTCTCAGTGTCACTAATTTTTCATTTTCAAGATGCAAGATATTTTTGTCCTACCACTCGTGAATCATTTAAACAGAACATGAATCAAGGAGTTGAGTACAAATACTTCATTTGGAGTTACAGGAAGTGGAAGTGAAGGATGCAGACAGTGGGACAAGGAAAGACAAAGAGTCAGTGAAGGGTGTGTGGAGAGTGAAGTTACTCAGGTGGGACCCTCTGATGAATTATTTGGAAGATCCCTCAGAAATATTTCATCAGAAAATGAAAGGCTGGAATATTGGGCTATTGGTTTTCATTCCCCATTACTTGAATTTGTTGGTTCTCACAGTCTCAGCACCCTTGAAATCCTTGGCTGCCTGTCCTCATCATAACCAGCTTTTCAAAGCTGTCGTGGTTATGGTGGGTAAAAAATCAGTCACTTAGTTTGGTGAGCAGGAGAGATGGCAAAGTGTGTTGAACTCTCCATCGTGGCTGTGATGAAGTCATAGAACAAGAAAGGAAGTGAGACTCAAGGTACCACAAAGAACTGCTACCCTGGGTTCGCTTAGATTCGTCTGTATTATACCACCTTTCAGAACAAATGTAACAGAATAGCAGTTATAGCAGTTCTGTGGAGTAGGGAAGACGGACGCATATAGTGGGTTTTCATGTCAGAGGAAACAACTGAATCATAAAGCCAAACATATTTTAACGTTACTGTGAGTGAGTAGATGGTGTTTATGATTGGGGAGCCTAAAACCTTTCAGTATCTATATACAATTGATTTCCTTTTAGTTATTATATGTCTTTTCACAATGCCTCCCGTTCACTAAATTCTTTAATAAACACATTTGCTTGGATCTACTAACAAAAATCGTGAATGGTCCATTATGTTCCAGGCACCGTGTAAATCATGGCACTTTGCTGGCCATGGTAAACAAAATACACTCTCATCTTCCCATATTTTCAGAGGTCTAGAAGTAGATTATGCTACTTGGTAGAAATTAATTCTCGCAGAGAGTTAAGGAGAATGTATATAGCTTGTTGTGCTATACACTGGAATCTAAAAAAAAAATGGAAACTTAGGTAATGCTCACGAAAATGTTGCTGAACTATTTAAAAGAATCTTATCTTTGTTATTTCCCCAGATCCCCATCAGCATGTGTTGCAGGACTGTGGGGAGAAAGGAACCCTTCTCCTCTGCTGGTGGGAATGTAGACTGGTGTGACCACTGTGGAGATCTGTGTGGAGATTCCTCAAAATAGTAGGGTTAGAGATCCCATTTAACTCAGCTCTTCCCTTTCTGGGTTTCTTCTCACAAAAATTAAAACCTCATGCCACACAGTATATGCACATCAGTGTTTATAGTGACACAGTTGTAATAACTAAATCTTGGAAACAATCCAAATACCCACCAACTGATAAATGAATTAAAAATATTTTTTCTCCCATAATGGAGCACTATTTGGCCATAAAGAAGTATACATTTCTAGGTAAGTTGATACATCTTGAAACCATATTCTTAGGTGAAATAAATCGAACACACATGTGTAAATATTGCATTGTCTGTCTGTTGGAGAAACTGGAAATGTAAAAAAGATCCAAAAAGTAATTGATATTGTGAAATAAGAAATTGTTTGAGTGTGAGATACTTTATTAATACTTAAAATACTTTGTGTAAAAATAGCTCTAATAGTATTTGATAAGATAGATTAGCAAATACTTTTGAGCTTTTGATACACAATATATTTACCATATTTCTAATTATTTTTAGCTTTCATATTTTCTGTAGTACTATCTACTTGTATTCCATTACAATAAAAATTCATAAAACCTTATCCTGTTCACCTGTTATAATGTTTTAGGTGTGATTTTTTATTTTCTCTAACTGCTTCAAGTGTGAAGAAATGAAATTATTCAAACAGAGTTTTAAATTGGCTTAGGTGAGAATTTCTTTCCCATGCCAACCAACTTTATCAAGTAGAATTACTTGCTAGAGGAATCGCCTGGGAACTCCACAGATCTTCTTCTGTGTAGAGCTGAATATCATAACCTGGATATTTTTGTCTCTTTGAGTCCAGGTAAATTGGAGATTCTTTATCATTCAGAGGTAACAGAGCAATCTGCTTCACAATAACATATAGTATTTGAGTCTACTTTGCCATTGCTCAAAAAGTGATAGATACTTAAAACAATTACTCCAACCATTGTTGCCTAAATTTCAGCTACTCGTATTAAATTTTGCTTTATATGATATCAAAATATATTATTAATGTCAATGTAATCTGGATTTTATGTCGTATTTTTTCCAGTATACATCAAATTTATTATTAAAATCAAAAGCATCCATTTATATATTACTTAGACTTATCTCAAAATTTACCAGTAGGACATGTCAGGTGGCCATGAATTAAAGTGAAATCTTTGGAATAAATGGTCAGGTGAAGCCCAAAATGAAATAATTGGGAAGAAAAGGAAAGTGACAGAGCCAGATCTTTTCGTCCGATGCTTTATTGTTCACCGCACACATGTTGGAACAGACACACATTCCTCACCACGGAACACGTAATACTGCGCTTTCTTAAAAAAGAATCTTTGTCCCAAAAGGACTCCGTGATAAATTCCCAAGCGGTGAAGCAGCTTAGCACACAGCCTCCTTGCACTGGGAGAAGGGAGCCAAGACATTCAGAGGCACATCCTTAGCGAGCGAGCGACATGCAAGTCAACGGCATTGTCATAGCAACCAGAAGCTAATCAATGTGTCTTTTAATGTTGTGTTTGATGTGTCATCTTTAATGCTGAAGCTTAAGTTCTTGAAAAGCCTACCTTGCTGAGCTAGCATTGATTTCTATGGGTATTGCAATTGACAACTTCAGAGTGGTTAAGGTCCTTTGAGTGATATATACATATATAAATATTCTTCTATATATCATGACAATATAGTATAGAAAAACACATCTATTCACTTGGAAAACTTGAACTCTAAGAATACATTTAAAATTATAACACTTATATGACAAATAGAATACTATTTTTCTATAGATAAATTTTCTATAGATAAATTAAACTCACAAAGTTTAGAAAATAAACATAGTTTGCTTATATACATTTTTATTTTACACCTGGATTTGGGCGACTATTTTCCCACCAAATATAAATGTAGATAGCTTCTTCTCTTGTTTTATTTCACTGTATGTATTTTTTTGACTGCCAGCCTTCCTTAGTCAGTCATCAGGGAACTGGGCTCCCCCGGATGCATATTCTAATATTTGTCTACCTGTGTTTATCCAACTTTTTTCTCTTATACAGATCATCTTTCTCTTTACTATCTAAATCAAATATATCCTTGAATGAAGTTTTCTCTCTCCAAAGTCTCCTGCAGGGGCTCCAGAACCCCTGAGGTTCTCTTCTTTCTGAGTAATTTGGTTATGTGTGGTAGGAAATTGCAGTTTGCCCTCCAGTTGTGTATTCTGTTCTTACATTTCTGTTACTGTACTGAATTGTTATCTCCTCGAAAGCAGAGACAATGCTTTGATCTTCCTTCTCACTTAAATTAGGTGGAATGCTGACAAAACTGCCCACATGCTGGATCTAAGGGCTGTTCTAACCACAAACTTGTACACAATGTGATCCTATCAATGAGCAAAGAAAAAAAATTTTTTTTTAATAAACAAAAAATTATTGTATCTTGATAAGAGGTATGGGTCAGTTGGGCAACACTGAGGTTTTCTAGCATACTCCTTTGGAATTCATGATACATTTCTTCATTTAGGTAAATGGATGCATCTTGAAACGATATTCTTAGGTGAAATAAATCAAATACACATGTAAACATTGCATTGTCTCTCTGTTGGATAAACTGAGAGTGTAAAAAAGGTCCAAAAATTGTGAAATGAATTGTTCAAGTGTGAGATACTTTATTAATACTTAAAATATTTTATGCAAAAATATCTCTACTAGTATTAGACAAGATAGATTGGCAAATTCTTTATCTTCCTTCCTATCTATATTCTCTATCTAAGTAAGATAAACTAGCAAAACTCTATCTTGTTATAATTTAAAACTGGTTTTATAACAACATCCCAGGTTAGATGTTGTGGAATCAATGAAAACCAGGTTTCCCTCAAGAAGTTTCCTCTTTAGTTGCTAATAAAAAAGTATTCAACTAAGAGGCTTGAAGGCTCAGAACCCAGAGGTTTTCAAGGTGAGCTCAGAGCACTACAGGCATCAAAATCACCTATTAAAAGAACATTTCTTAGTGCAGAGACAAAGCACATTCTGGGAAGAGATCCCACCTAATTCTTGTGTATGTCAGAACAGAGGTGGCTTCCCAGGCCTGTGAGGGTGTAAACCTTTGTCATCAAGGATGGGGCACCTTGCTCTGTTTCAGGTGTAGTAGGGTGTTCCCACAGACTCTCTCATTAGACAGAATCAGTCTTCTGCCATATGCATTTAGTTTTGTTTCCTGAAAAGTCTCTATCTTTGTCATTATCAATCCCAAACATTCTTAAGGAAGTTCATGTTCTATTTCAACAAAGAATGGCCACATACACAAGAAATAAGTCCATTGTTTTGTAGAGAATAATATAATCACCCATAGGTTCTTTGGAACTCAGGCCAACTCCATTGTTTCTCCCACCTGTTACCTCTGGTAATGTCAAAAATGCTTTCTTTTTAATTTTTAAAAATATTTTTCCCTCTATTGAGTTTATTGGTACATTTTAGGAATACATTATGGCCACATTCAACACTGAGAATTTGGACCTGTACATGATATATCTTGGTTCTCATTTTTCTGGATCCTGTCTTGCAAACATGCTTTCATCTCCACTGTTCCAGTCTCTTCCCCATGGTAGTGTGAGCCTGGCCCTTATGCTCCAGCACGAGAACTCCAAGATAGTCACTGTGTGGACTTGCTTTGCACAGTGTCCATTAGGACATGAAAAATTGTGCCCTTGCCACTAAGGATTGGAAGGTCTGTCTCCACTGCTATCTCATCTCGCTTTTTAAATCTTTCCAAATGTAATTTCTAAAATATGAATTAATCAAATTATGTTAGATTTGCCATGAATGTGCTTGGGACTGAAGAATTTAAATGGGCTTGACAACATTGTGTACAAGCATTTCCTGCTCACTCTTGTCAGAGAATATTGGAAGGTTAAAATCAGAACCACCTCCATTTGGTACAAATCATCTCAGGGATGAATTGTTCTTCAATATGAAATTCTCCTAAATGAAGTAGGCTGCCAAGTGATTTGAGATTGTTTGTATTGACCCAACATGCAGTAAAAACATTACAGGGTATTATCTGACCTTGCTTTGTTATTTCTGTGTATTCAGTGAAATAACAAATTGAAGTAGTTGATATTTCTAATTATAGTCCATAAAATAAAATTGAGACATACAAATAATCTTTACATTAAGCCACCAGAAGATGTTTCTGAATGTTCTTCTAGTAGTTACTTTTTAAAGGTATTTATGATGTGTGAAATTCATATTCTTAATATCACCAAATCTTGAAGTGGTAGCATGTCAGCCTTATTTTTTAATCACTGGATTTTGAGCTTCATGAAAATGAGTCAAGTGCTTTTAAAAAAATTTCTGTAGCACTTTTCCTATTTTTCTTTTTTGCTGAAATCCCTGAAATGCCAAAACTCTACCTTGCTGTGATTTAGAACTGATTTTATGAAAGGAACATTTTCAGAACATTTTCTTATACATAAATGCATTTGAAAGAACATTTATACTTTTATTTAAGACATTTCACGTCCAGATTTATTCTTAAATGCAGTTATATGAATCTCTCCACTCTGAGGAAAGTGTTTCTAGAGAAGGTAAGAGGGTTTAAAGGGGGAAAAATAGAAGAGAAAAAATATTTATCACTATTGGACTCTATAAGACTTCCTCGTGTGCTTTCATCTAAGAACTTAAATTTGATCAGTTAGAGCTTATTTTGGATGACTATTTACTGAATACAGTTAAAGCAATAGAAAATACATTGGTACAGATTTTCATGTTTGTGTTTGTGTCTTCCTTGGGTAAATGAGTGATCCTAAAATGGAAATATTTTTCTTTGGACTTAGGACTGTGTGTTGCTTTCTCTCACTCACATCTTGTTCTTTTACTTCATGCCCAAGTATCCCAAGGATTGCTGTGAGTTGCAGTTGAGAGGTAAAAATAATATTGAAAATAATGTCTATGTATGTCTAGAACTCTATGTAGTGCTAGGAGTTGTTTTTAAAATAGTTTTTCTCCAAATGTTACTATTTTCTCTTCTATATTGTTCATAGATTTAGCACATTTTAGAATGACATCATTCTTCTTTTTAATTGTGTAGACTGAGCTTTACTAAGACTTATTATCATCGTTCCAAAATAGCCTGAAGATCAAACAACTCAAGTGTCTAAGACTTAGATAAACAAAATCTTAGTAGTTTAAGATTTTCCTTTGATGTTACCAGTAGTTAAACTCAAAGCAACCATTTATTTTGGTCGATTATCAAGGTATATTGTTCTATGCCCTTGATCTCTTTAAGAATAATTGTAGAGGTTATATTATACCTATTTATCTTTAGCACTCAGAATGTTCATGTAACTTTCAAAATATATTCACAATACTGTTTAAGAAGTCCTAGGAGGGGGCCGGGGAGTTAGCTCAGTGGTTCCAGCGCCTGTCTCGCAAGCGCAAGGACCCGGGTTCGATTCCCCGGTAACCACATAACAATACTGGGCGTGGAGACCCACACCCAGCAGCAACCAGTACCACAGACCACAGTGCCGGGCGTGGTGGCTCACGCCTGTAATCCCAGCACTCGGGAGGCAGAGGCAGGAGGATTGTGATGTGAGTTTGAGGCTGAGCCCAGGGCCAGCCTGAACCACAAAGCGAGACCCTGTCTCCAAAAACCTAAAAAAAAAAAAAAAAAAAAGAAGTCCTAGGAGGAATTTGTGTTCACTTATTCACAAACTATGACCTCTATCCTTTTACTTGGTTGCAAGGTCTAATCAATAACAGCAATTAATAAAATTGGAAGTCATAAAATAACTCAAGGAATTTTATTTAACATGTCTCTCTTGATAACATTGCTTCCCTTTACCAGTAATGTTTAATTTAGTTCTTTGTTTTTCACTAGGTGCTATATTAACTTTTGTGGAAATATTTTATTAGCTAGTTTAGTGCAACAAAGGATGCTTTAAAAAGTTTTATCTTCTCTGTGGATATCAGATATCACATGTTACACAGAAATATTTACTTTTATAATGGAAATTGTTTTAGATAGAAACAGTATGAAATTCATTCTTTCAAATTTCCCATGTGGTCCATAACTTTTTAAAAATTAAAATGGAAAAACGGATCCCATGTCTAAAATTTCCAAAGGTAAGTGGATTATCTTGTGTTCTACATATACCATGTAAAACTAATCATAATTTTTCACTTTCTGATATCATTCTGCAGAGTATTTATGTGTGTGTTTATGTATGCACACTACACATATTTATTAGGTGATGTCATAAGAATTTAATCAGAATGTCAACCTTTAAAAAAAAAGAGAACAG
>PVIR01034593.1:0-17074 GCA_004026965.1 Petromus typicus | reverse complement strand
AAAAAAAAAAAAAAAATTAAAATAAAAATTATGATGCATAATATTTTGCATTGAACAACTTGTTTTGCATAACTATGCTTAGATCCTCTTTTTTTTTTTAGATATCATCTTAGTTATGTTTCTAACTGTTAAGACAAAATAACTGAAACTCAAAATGAAAGGACCAAAGATTTTTCTAGCTCATTGTTCTTAGATCTTTCCATCCATATCCTACTGACTTCAAAGGAAGGTACCACATGATACAGTCACGGAGACAGAAGTCAGAAAAAAACAATGAGGGAGAAGACAAGCTTCCTTCTGTCCCTTATATTATATTGAGGTTCCAGGAATTAGGACAGTGCCAAATTAATCGATGGGCTGATTAATCGATGGGATGATTAATCACCATCCTTAATCCAAATTTAAACTCAGCCACTCCTGCCCACATGAAGCTTTGCAGGGCCATGTAGGTCCAGACCTTAGCACACAGATTTTAAATTCTGTCTTCATACTAGTTTTTCTATCCCTACCATGTGCATGTTATGACTCATAGAACTTGTACATTTCCAGACATTCTTTTTTAATGCCTGAACTCATTATTGTCATCTTATCTAGCATGAAATTCCCTAGTCATTGTTCAAAAACTCAGGTTAACATATCTTCAATCCAAAAATAGGTTTAGTGCCTTCTAATTCCATAATTCCAACATCTAGAAAGCATCATCATATCCACATGGCTACATTTCCTCTTCTCCACTACAAATGAACTGCCTGCAGTTGGTGAGTGTAGTTTATTTTCCTTTATTTCCTCTCAATTACATGATGAGTGGAGCATATTTGGGAATTTGTTGAACTGAACTGCATGAGAATATTACATATACATTTAATTAGAATTGTACCTCTTTGAGGATGAAATCTTTCAATTAATAAAGGAAATGATAAGGAAAATGGTAAACTCTAGATTTCTCAACAACATAGTATCTATATCTGTAATGCCTCCATGAAAGTTCTGTGTGGCCTCAAAATAATTAAATGATAAAATATACCAATATTTCCAAAATATTTTAACTCAGAAATCATAAATTCAGTGATTCATTCTGATAATATTTAACCAATTTTTTTTCTATTTAAAATGAGGGAGATTTATATACAGCATCTATCAGGAAGGAAATGTCATTCCGGGAGGCCTCAGAAGGACAGATTTATATCTATAGCGAGTCATAGCTGCCAGATCCTGAATTTTTATGTTTATTTAGCAGCAGAGACAGTGAGTATAAGATTCAGACACATAGACGCAAATCCCTCATGCTTTGTAGAATATTCCTAGACACTGGATGTTGTATGAAAACTCTGCTGACTTTTTTTTTATAAAGAGAGCTCTGAGATAAATATTTAACAAATTGTATAATAATTTACAAGATCAGTACAGTCTCTGGAGAAATATGCAATGCAACATGAGAGAGTTGTTAGGAAGAAAAGTTAAAAAAAAAACTTTAGAGAGTTATATGCCAAATTTGTTAGAGAAAATCAACTGACATACAGCCCCAAATTATCCTGTAACAGTATATAAATGTATTGGCTTTTGTGTGTATTATATATGTACTTTTATATCTCTGCATACATTACATGCTTTAGTTAATTAAAGAGTATTTTGCAAAGTCTGACAATACACTGATTAGATCTTAGTAATGTCTCTTCTTCTATCATGTTAAACGTTAATATTATTTGTACCAGGTAAACATTCTGAGTATGATCACGGGAAATTTCAAGAGCACACCCCAGGGTAATGCACTTTCTCCCCAAGACAAAGAGGAAAATCAAAATATATTTTTCCCTTTAAGTTCAAATTATTGCTTTTTTCCAGTTTAATACTGTATTAAAATTTTCACTTGAAATGTTAACCTTATGCTTCTGTATTACTTCTTATTTTAAAATAAGATCTATAAATACTACTCATACCTTAAAAATAATTCTCACTTTTTTTACTCCTTGATATTCTTCAAAATCATTGAGGATCTGCATTTCATAGGCAATGTGACTTGCAACACGTTAACAAGAAGTGGACCCCTTACAAACGTACAATAACAACCCCAAATATGGCCTCTCTTGTTCTGTCACTCCCCCTACACTAAAACAACATATGATCCAAGGTGACATTTAAATCAAATCATTGGGTGAACCTCCTACTTCAGTGAGAAATGTATAATTGCAGCCTTTTTCAGTGGCAGAGCTGAGAGTCTCACATGTTTGCATTACCATTTCTGGGTACTTTCCATCATTTATTTTACAAATACAAGCAACCAGTTCATGGAGACCTTATGCTCATGTTCTCTAGCCATAAGGAACAGATGGCAGCTTGTGGGGTGGTTAGAACATAGACCAGTGCAGCTTAATATTCTATATTTACTCACTCTTGGATCTGATAAGTACTGGAAAGCCTTTTCAGATTTCAAATTTGCAAACAGTGATAATAAATCATATTGCTCAACAATTCTTATTTTTTACTGTATTTTGTGAATGGTGACACTTCTGAGAATCAGGAAACAATGAAAATATATCTGATGAATCTATACATCAAATGGATACATGTACACATGCTATATTATCACAGGAGATACTAGAGTGCTTCTTATTATATTTAAAAAGAAATAGTCAATTACCGAAATATGCCTTGTGGTATATTTCGAATAAGAATAAATGATATCTCAAAATGTACTATTAATATACAAAAGAAAATAAGAAAACAAAAATAAAGATGTCTTTTCAAAATATACAATTAAATATAACAGTGATTCAGCTGATTTAGAAGTTATTGTACTTTAAAAAATGAGCTGTTTATGTCTTTGGACTCACTAATTAAGTCTGGAAACTGCCTATTGATAATAAGGAAAATAAAATGTCTCATCTCACATCATGTCAAACTATAATTATAGGAACATTTGCCCACAGTTAATTTTGTTTGTCTTCACTTAAAAATACCTGCTGGGTAGGGACTGTCATCACATTCATGGCATGCATGAATTGCCAAAAAGCTGGAAATATCATTCGGCATGCTAAATTTTCTCAGCCACTGCAGTGGATTTAGAGCAAATAAAAATGAACCATTTTCATCATTTGAAGAAAAATATTAGCTAATTTTTTATCAACTGGATACACATGGATATTTGCAAATAACTTGTATATGAAACAAATTGTCTGGTTTCCCAGATATTTGACGGTATCATGGCAACACCATTCTCCCGAGGAAGGAAAAAGAATCAACTCTCAAGTTCATTTTGTTACCTAATTTACTAACTGAAAAAAAAAAAAAAAAAACGCTCAATGTACAACATAAAATTTACCCAAATCCCAGGCTGGTTCCATATGAGCTACCTAATTACTCTCTCTGTCAAAAGTCAGCTTTAAAAGTACTGTTTTGGGATCCTTATCTAAAGACTTGTGTATGCACATCTTGAGATAATGTCTTTCTAAAAGGCTCTATCCTACCCTCGGCTTTATCATGTATTTTAGTAATATGAAACCAGAGTTTTGCGGAAATTACAACTGCTGAGCAAAATTAGGTATGCTTTAATTATCTCAGGACAACAAGACATTGGTTTTTCATTATTACTATGATTCATTTGAACTCCTTTTGCAAAGCATTTGATTTTTCTGCATATTTGTTTTAGTAATTATTCAGTTCTTACTAGGAAACTTTGATTTCCTCAGATCCTGCCAATAGAGACATTCTTTTAAATTTCATCTTTTCAACTATGTGTCTAAACAAAAATTGCAACAGGAGAAAGTTAACCAGAAACTGAAGATATGTTTAAATGGATTGCATTAGAGAATAGCAATCACTATACTTAGGAGCTCAGCCCATTGAAATGAGTGGAAGGGGTAGAGATTTTAAGAGCCCAAAGAGAGGGTGGATAAAGAGCAGATTTTACACCATTTTTTTCCTGTGGACTTCCAAAAGAATAGCTATCATTTTCCTAACTCTGTATCTGCAAAACAAGACACTTTTTAAACTTGGTGGAAGGTTCTGACAGAGAAACAGACTGCTTACCCCTGCGCAGGTAGTTAGGAGTGTGAGTTCCTCCAAGAATCTATTTCGAAGAAATAATTGCTCAATTTTTAGGAATAAATTCTTGAGTTTTAAAACTATAAGGAGTTCTTCTTTTTAAGAATTGCATCTGATGCAGGGAAGGAGACAATTTACTATGAAGTATTTGCTGAATTTAATTTCTCATAAAAGGAACGTCAGAGACTGTAAGTCAGGAGGACTCTTGTCTACTTCAGATAAGGAAATGTTGTAGGTCTTGGTCAATTTTAGCAGTATATAAAACCTGTCTCCAAATACGCTTGACCAGATGTGAGATCCAGAATCATAGCTGAGCTTCCCCAATGTCAATTAACTTTCCTTAATTAATGTAAATCTGCACACCTGTGCCAGTTTAATACACTCAGGACCCATTTGTGGACATGTTCCCTGGTGCCTGCAGATATGAACTGAGATTCTACAACCTTTTTGTTCAACAAGACCTTCCCCCCATAGCAAGGGCAGTGATTGTTTACTGATTCATGCTGAAACTTAACTCATGTAAGGGTGGAATAGAATTATCTACAGTGCTGTCCTGAATTCTTCAGCACTGTCACCTGTGAGCTTGTTAGAATTCACATTTATGACCTCAACCTGACTAAACAAATAAGGATCTCCAGGCATGGGCCCTGAGACCTTTGATTTAAACCATCTGTCTCCCTGTGATTTTTATGCACATTAAAATTTGAAATTGATAGTCCAGAAAAAAAAATGAGGACAAGTGAAGGGAAATACTGAGCAAGGCCAGGACACTCTTATGATTCACCCACATTAAGTGAGTTATTCGCAGTTCCCTAATTTTACCACATTAATAACTCTCAGTCTAGATACAACTCAGCTGTTGTTTGTTAGGAACCCACTAAAGATACCCACTATCTTTGCTATGGCTTTCATAAAATCATCCCTGAGTCAGAAGGGAAGTCTCCTTAGTAAAGACGAGGAAACTCTTCCATTGTCTGAAGAGCTCAAAACAAACCTGTGGGCTGAGGTCTCTCAGTAATGTCCACTTTGATGTCCCTTCTGAGGGCCATATCATCTCAGCACCTCAACTTTTACTATCTAAGTCAGTACTTTACCATAACATATTTCTCACCCTGCAGAATTTATCTGTAATTGTAGATGACTTATTTGTAAGCAGATTTATTGAACAGGGCAACAAAATTCTCTCTGAATCAGATTTAGATTTAAATAAGCTTTTCATTCTGCTTTTCCTCTTGTAGAGCACTTTTTATCATTTAGAAATTAATTCTACAGTTATCTTCATATAACATTTCTTGACTATTGGCCATGTTTGTGAATTCCACAATGAATCTTCTATTTTTTCTCCATTTTAAAATATGAGGTTCTCGGTACTTCAGAAGCTCTATTACTCTCCGTACTGGATCACTATAAAAGGCCAGGAAGTGACTGAGCACTAGCTGGCAATCAGACATACAGTCTCACCTGGGCGGCGATGTGAAGTAGAGTTGCCTAGAGCAATATCCTTGAGTTTGCAGTGCCATCCCTGTGAGTTCATTGGGATGGACAGTTATGATCTCATCCAGACTGAAAAGCAGTTTGTGGGCATGGAACTTACGACGTCCCATTTAAAATAATCATCAAGATGATTTATCATTCCCTAATTTTACATTAATAACTATTAGTTTAGATGCAACTCAGCTGTTGTTTGTTAGGAACCCACTAGAGACACCCACTATCTTTGCTATGGCTTTTATAAAATCATCCCTGAGTCAGATACTCAAATACAATATTTTGTTGGGAGATAAATTTGGAAGTCAGAATACCTTGGGCTTAGATCGCCAATAAATGTAAATTTTTATTATGCAAATTTAATTTTGAATACGTGTGTGTGTGTGTGTGTGTGATAGATCTTTTATCTTGAATCTAAGATACAATGCTTCTCTTAAAGAGCCATTTAGTAAATGTTTCATTCTCTCTGGATACACGGTATCTTTCACAGCCAAGCAACTTTTTACAGCACAATAACATCCACAGATAATATCTTACCAGATGGATGTATTCAAAAGATATTATTCATAGAAATGTGTATTTGGGTTGCTTTGGCTCCAGTTATTTTTATCAATTTATAATTTATATTATGGTTTAAAGGTTTAAATACTGCCTTTCTAAACTACAAAATAAGTTCTGCATCTAGCAGTTGTTTACACACAGGAAATATTGTTATAGTAAAAGAATGAAAGATTTAATGTGATATTTACAGGTAATGTAGACTTGATCGTCCCCCTTCAAATATTGGGAAAAAATAATTTCAAAAATTGATAAATGATTTCTCAGAAGAGACACATATGTTTTGTCTAATAAAAACATATCTACGTATTTTGAAACATCATGTCACCTTGTGAATATGTACTATATTTATATGCATCAGATAAAACAATTAATTAAAAAATCATCTTATCAATTAGTTATTGTTTCATTTTCTTTCTTTACTCTATTTCAAAATCTTCTTCACATGAGTACCTCATAGCTAGTAAATGATTATTGTGGGGAAGTCTTAAAATATATTGAAAACTGTAACTTTTATTGCCAAAATGAAGGATAAGGTAGATGAGGTAGAATTCAAGAAATCAAGCTGTCAAGGTCACAAGCCAAGAAATATTTCTTCAATTTGTTTTCACTCTTATCTGCAATTTAATTGATGCTGCTACACACACACAGAGATCAAGCCAATGACATTTTTATCATTTGTGTTAAATTTTGCTTGACCTACTGGTACCAAATATGGAACACATGATTTTATGCATTTCAATAGTTTCTGTGGTAATCAGCCACACAGATGATGTCTTTCACCTCTAATTTTGGAACAGGAGTTATTGTAAGAATCTGTGTTAATCATTCCAACACGCAACTGAACCACAGGGGTGTTCATCTCAAATAGTCATAGCTTGAGGTACAGAAAAAAATGTATCAAGTCCATTGAAATTGGTTCTATTTCTAAATTATTTTTACTTTATCTTTAAAAAATTGGATGAAAATCACTGTTGCTAAAATAAAAACTAATTTTATTAAATGTGAAACTTACTATCCTAAACAAACCATGGCTTGTGATAATGAAAATACACAGCATTCAGGAACAAAAACCTCACACTTTAGAATACCAGAATGCTGAAAAGTGATTATAATTAAAAGGTGCAGTTCTCATATCCCTTTTTTTCCTTAAGCCTTGAAGCCAACAATTGCAGATAGAGTACAAATGGCAGTAAAAAAGAAAAACAGTTAGAATAACAAACTTGTTCACGTCGTTTCAAAACTTGTCAAGGTCATCTTGAGATTTTGTGTCCTATAAGGAAATATATTTTAAATCAAATATTCTATGTAACACTTCTAAATAATAACCTTTTCTAAATCTTCAGTGTGCTCAGTTATTCTATAATCATAAGCATATATTATTAAGAGTTATAGGTTTTAATATTCTGTATTTCCCTTTAAAACAATTTATAATTAAATTTCAAGTCTTATCTAGTGAAAATGGGAACATTCATTTGGACATTAAAAAAGTAAAGTTAATCTTTCTGCTCTCCCTAAACTTTATAATTTGGTTTCAACATTGCACATATTCAAAATGTGGATTGTTTTTTAATCAGGCACATATAATGTGAAGTGGTTTTAAATTAATAACTGTGATAAATAGTATTGATTTTCTACGTGGTAGACAAGTTGGTAGATTAGTAAAGAAAACCTTTGTGTGAATCACGAGAGTGCCATCTTGGGGACTATACCTCCTTCCTGGCCCTTTGGCTGCTCTTCTACACTCTACTGGCCAATTGCTAAGAGCTATACAGTTTTACTCCACTTTTTGAGATGGAGCCATCCAACTATGTACTGTAAATTTTGATACTATAGCCAAAATATTGTCTTTTCTTCCCTTAAATTGTGAGTTCCATGTATTTGAGTGAAAAGCTGAGCAATACAACACCTACTCAATTTTTTTTTTTTTACTATTATTCTGTCAAGGCATAATATCCAGGGTAATAAGATGGAATAATAATATAAATCATTTAACATGGGTTTGATAAGAAATGTTATGAAATTTTATACAATTAAGCTATAAGTCAGAAACAAAGTAACAGTAATAACTCACTTTTTATTCTACCAGATTTTTTATACATAAAATCAATAATTACTGGAGATATTGCAGCCAGTTTCACATTAGGCAAGCGAGCTGATTTCCCAGCTAAACCCACTAAAATCTCATGAATGAAATATATGCAAAAGGTAGAGATGCTCACAGATAAAAAGCACAAGACAGAATTCTTGTCAGAATTCTGAAAAGTCAGAAAACACATGAGTGATAAGGCACTTAACAGACAACTCCGACATGCTCAATATGTTCTGACATTGTCAGACCAGGAGACGAGAGTTTGACTCTTCCCGGTGCATGGTGACACTGATGATGCTGAGGATTGGCTATGGGCAAGTGGGACAGTGAAATGCTCAGCACAGAAGTGGGAGGTATGTACTGTGCACACTGGTGACACTCTACTGAGCAGAGACTTGTGAAAAGCTTCTGGAGAGAGAAGTACTAAGGAAGCTGCTGGGCGATGCTTAGGAACCATGTGGATAGAGAATGGCTACCCCTGGTCCCTGGATACTGTCATGACAGTGTCCTTTTCTTAGCTTCCATAGAAAGTCTGTAAAAGCTTCTCCAGAAAATCTAAAGGACAAAGGGAAGAAGAGTCCCCCTGGGGACATTTGCATGTTCCCTGTCCTGTCAGTACACAGTGGAGTGAGAAGTTTCATTCACACCAAGGGTCTTCTATTAAAGAAACATTAGTTGAGACTTCACCTCCAATTCAGGGCAGCCAGCCTTCTGTGTGTTAAGTAAATACTATAGGATTAGCTATCACTGTCCAATTTCTTTTCCTCTTAATAAAGATACGTCAGTGTTAATAAGTAAGACAGGTCACTTTTCTGAAAGTATTTTCATGCTTGTTTACGGAGACCACCAATAAACTGACATACAGATATGCAAAAAGTACCAGCTGAAAATGGTAAAAATAAAGTGGAATAGTTTTAAAATGTTTGGGTTTTGAAGGGAAAAAAAGAACTGTTGCTATATTATGAGAATGCCCAAGGGAAGTTTTATTGAGAACACCACATTCCAATCAATAATTTACTGAGGTGAGGGAAGGAGCCGTGTGGGTCCTCAAGGTGAAGAATGGCAGGCGAAGAGAACGGGCTTGTGAAAGATTCAAGGATTCACTTGCTTAGCGTCTCTTACAAAGAGCAAGCAGGGGCCTGGGGCTGGAGGAAAATGGGGACAGAAGCAGCAAGCTACACAGAATACAAGTGCGAGACATGGTGTAAAGAATTTAACACACTATGGAGTACCACTCTGCCTAAAGAATGATAAACTTGCTTCCCCTGCAAAATGGATGCATCAAGAAATGAAAGTGTTAAGTGCAATAAAACAAACACACAGGGTTAAATGTTGCCCAGTTACTCACATACGAGAAGCCCAAAGTGTCAATAAATTAAAAAATGATAGACAGGAAGAAACGCGGATCTTTATCAAAAGAAGAGACCAAGAAGAGGACATAGGGGTTAGAGGTGGAGAAATAGATGTAAACATAAGTAAGGTGCATTATATACATATAGCAGCTTCCATTGATGAATATCATCTTTATCTTCTGCAAATACAGTGACACCTGGGTTCATGAACGTAATTCTTTCTATGTCTGGTTGAAAACTGAATCAGATGAGAACCGTATCAAATTTCTCCATGAAATCTACATTGAACCTAACCAATGGATTGGATTTGGTTCTTTCTACAAGAAACTGTGATCAGAACTATGAACGTATTCAGTTTGTAAATTGAGGTCCCGTTTTATGTACTAAAAATAAAATTATTCAAAAAGGAGTCAGCATAATAACAAATAACCTCAATAAAAAGAAAACATATTTATACAGCAAGAACAGTAAACAGAAGGCAAATAACAAAATATTTTCTAAAATATGAAAATAGATTCAATACCTAAAATAGGAAGAATAAATTATTTTTTTAAATTTGGCATCGACATTCAAAATTTGTCTGCACTTCAACCTAACAGGATTGAAGGGAGTGAGTGTAGTTTGAATATGAGACATGAAGACTGTGCTGAAAGTGAACTTCTCGACTCTAGGGAACCTACATCATTTTTTAAAGGGATTCCAAATGATTGAGACAGCTTTGCCATTACTGATGTGCTTTTAGATTAATGTAAAATGAACTGATTTGGAAATTTATGAATACCTGCCATATATCTTGAATTGAATAATATAAGTAAAACCTAATCGGAGGAACACCACTCACCAGCCTTTCGTCACAACGCGACCCATTCAGGGTAGGGGCAGCCAGGGAGGGAGTCATGGGAGTCTCAGGATTTCAATACCTCTTTCTTCAGATGATTTGGGGATATCTTTTCTTCTCTACTCTTCCAGAAAGTGGCTGAGTGGTCCTTATTGAGCATGTTACACTTCCACTGAGTTACTATTGACTAGAAAATCATTCTCTCATGCCTTCAGATTTACCTACATGATTTCTCTATCAATTGGCACATCTTCACTTTGATTTTGCTCATTTATTTTATATCATTTTATATCAATTTTAAATCTAATCATTTATTTTATATCTATTTTCAGATTTGCAGAAATCTGCTATTATGTGACTATTTCCCATTTCCTAAAATTTCCACTGGATTCTGCCATGAAGTAATAGCCTATATATTAATAGAGAACTAATGTGTTGTTTTCTTATTGTTCAGTTCCTAAAATAAATAAAGTTTTTAAGTCATTACTTTGCATTTATTAGTTTTAGTCTCTGATTTGTTAGGTAGAAAATATCTTACATGTTAATGTTGTTGATATAATATTTTTATTGAAGAAAGCTGCATGTCGTAATGGGATGAATGTCTGTTGCAGTGTGTTTGATACTGTTCCATCCTAAAGTGACAACTTTGTTACATGGCTTCGGATGAGCCATTCCTGTTACATAGTTTATTTAACTTAATCTACTTTTTTTTTAATCTCCCTGATTTTTTTTTTTTTTTTAGGTTTTTTGAGACAGGGTCTCACTTTGTGGTTCAGGCTGGCCCTGAGCTCAGCCTCAAACTCACATCACAGCAATCCTCCTGCCTCTGCCTCCCGAGTGCTGGGATTACAGGCGTGAGCCACCACGCCCAGCACTGTGGTATGTGGTACTGATTGCTGCTGGGGTGAGTCTCCACGCCCAGTATTGTGTGTGGTTGCTGGGGATCGAACCCGGGTCCATGCACTTGCAAGACAGACGCCAGAACCATGAGCTAAATCCCTGGTCCCTAAATCTCCCTAATTTCACTTTTTCTCTCATCTGTTTTCATTTGCCAAAGAAAATTCTCAGTCTTCAATTATGCAATGTGATATGGTTGGGATCATAGAAAAATATACAACAATTTCTCTCTTTTTCAAAGTTCATAATCTTAGTTTTGCTGGTAAATTCCCTTTGGTATATAATCTAAAATATTCACAATTTCTAGCATTAAAACCGGGACATCTTTGGAAACATCTTATCTATATACAGTTTTTAGCTCCCTGAAAAAATAAACTTCTTGCCTCATAGAAGTGGTCTATAAGTCTCACTAACAGTATTTTGATAGTGGGAAAAGAGATTCAGAATTTTAGTTAATCTCCTTATTGTCAGCTTAATGTCCAAATCACATTTGGTTCTCCTATCTCTGGATTCACACAATGTCGAATCCAATTTCTTCAACTTTCTGCTTTCCCTGTCTCTATGAAGGAAGGTCGAGCTTTCTGTCTTGCCTAGTAGTAACTAGGCCAAGGTTTCCCAACTCTGGCTTCTTCCCAACTATTCTTTTCAGCAAAGTCATCTAGTGCTGCCACAAGAACCTTCTGCCTTCAGGCACACACAGTGTCTTTAAGCTTTGAGTTTTTCAGGATTTTGTGAGTGTTTTGGTGCCTAAGAGTGTCTGTACATGTACGCAGACATGCGTGTGTCCACAGAAGTAACATTCATCATTATGTTAAGGCATTTAACATTCATTTTTTCATTGCCTGCTTCTAAAATTCTTGCTTTCTCTCTCTCCTCTCTTTTGCCCATGTAATATTTATCAGCTGATGTAGTTTATTATTTGATTTTATTTTACTGCTGCCATTTGAAGAGATCAGGGAGAAAGTGACTACAACAAATATGCTAAAAATTTTGACTGAAAATAATATACACTTTTGACCTCACAAATTTGACTAGTGATACCTCTTAAAATTTTACAACTCCATGCAAACTCTTCAAAGTGTTGCTTAAAATTATTTGCTATATATTTGACCCTAGAGTAGGAAGTGCCTGTGTGTACATGGGTTTGCGCTCGCTGTTTTTTATTGTAGATTTGCAAAATCACTATCTAATGATGAATGAAAAAGCCTGTAGCATATTCACAAGTTTTCTTTGTGAATTTTGTATTTGTTTACTTCATTTTTAAAAGTGGGACTTTATCACTACTGCTATTTCACTTATTGGTATCAGAGCTCACATTCCTTAGTTGTTATTCATTTTGTATTCCTGTACTGGTTCCCCCAGTATTTTATCACTAAGTTTAGCATTTGGATTGTATGAATATGTTTTACTACCAGGTATTTATATTTAGAAGTAGTTAATAATGCAGGAAAATTTGAAAGCCCATCTGATCCTGGTTCTTTTGTATATGATAAATTACTTTTGAGTATTTCTTGATTTTTTTTGTCATTCATAGTCCATTTTTTTTGTCATCCATAGCTATTTCACTATAAAATAGCTTTATGTTGCCTTCTCTTTTTAAATATGCTTTTTATTTTCTTATAAACAATCTTAGTTTATTAAGGTTTATATTTTTGTTGTTTTAATTTAAATCTTTATTGGTACATTATGAATACATATCATCATCACATTCAACATTGAAAGTTTGTAGCAGAATATGACATGGCTTTATTCTCATTTTTTCTCCTTTCCCTCTCTCTGCTCCTCCACCCCCTATACACACAAGCTTTGTTTCTTTTTTGTTTTTATTACTGTCACATTTGTCTTCCCCTTGGCGTTTACCCCTACACCTTCTTTTTAAAAAAATATTTTCTATTTCACAATATCAACTTGTAAATGAGTTGTAGTATGTTTTGTTTTATTTTGGGACAGGGTTGTGCTTTGTACTTCAGGCTGGCCTTGAGCCCAGCCTTGAATTCATAGCAATCCTCTTTTCTCTGCCTCCCAAGTGCTGTGATTACAGGCATGAGCCACCCTGCCCAGTACTGTGGTATGTGGTTCTGATTGCTGGTGGGTGTGAGTCTCCACACCCAGCATTATTGTAGGTGGTTACCAGGATCAAACTGGAGTCCTTTCACTTGCAAGACAAGCACGGGAACCAATGAGCTAACTCCCCAGCCCCTGATTTCTTGATTTAGACTTTAGCTGGTTACCATGTTTCTCTATGTCTTCTAACTGAATACAAAAGCATTTCTTACTTTTATGATTAACAAGTCATTATGGAGTCAAAGTTCTCATTGATAATATTTTCAACTTAATTCTACCAAACTTAGGATTCCTTTTCAAACTTATCTTCTTCATTTGTTGATTATCTTCTAACATATATTTGTTTTATTCAATTTTTATATATTATAAATTTATTTCTAATAGATTCTAAGCTCCAAGAAAATAGAATTTTATTTACTTGTTTCTTATTTTATCTCATCTATATTTCAATTCTCAACATACAGTAGGCTTTCATAAAATGTTTGCTTTTTTAATAATGTAATAAATTAATTTACTACATATTAACAAATTTATTGCTAAACATTAGTGTTATAAAATTATATACAATAGTGTCGATTCATGTTATATAATACTGTTATAATTGCACTTGCTGAATATAACTAGTGTCAGCTTAGTAATGTATTCTATATATATTTAAAGAAGGCTACGGTCAGTTTTAGGATATTTTTATAACATTGACTGGCATAATCTCTCTTACTTAAATACCTCAGGGAATACCCAGAGATAGAATTATAGTCTTAAAAATATTAATTTTCAAAGTACAGAACTATAGTATTCAGATTCATGGTTTTGCCCAAATCTAATCTTTTGAATCTTGCACAATTTTATATCATAACAAGATTCTTCCTATTTTGCAAAATGATATTTACATAAGACAATCAATGCACACTTCTCTTTAATTATTCACACTCTCACTGATTTTTCAAGTTCCCTAGAAACTTCTGAATTCTTTGCACTCCTTCTGATCAAGAAGTTTTATCAGGTACAGAGTTGAAGCAGAAACTCATTCATCTTTGTTTAGCCACCAATGCACACCAGAGATGACATGGTTTAAAATGATGGCTTATGTATTTCTCAAACATTTTCTGTTATGATTGATTTGGAAAAAAAAAAAAAAAACTGACACATGCTCTTAAAATGTCTTTAAAATTTTGGATATCATTCAGGACCTGTTGAACTTGAATAATTTGAATATTTTTATATAAAAATGTTTAAAGCATACTGAAATATGCATTCTTGAAATGATATAACAAATGCCCACTCTCATAGTTAAGGAAATGTTAAAAAATTTGCAGACTGATTTCATTTTTTTTTTTTTTGAGCAATGAATAGTAGATGGTATGAGGTTTCTTTTTATACATTTACTGCTCTCTGTCAAGGATGTGCATTATTTTGCAGTTTTACAATATGAATGTCTTAAAAATAGAAGGTATAGACCAGACCTTCTGCTTCCACAGAATAATGTGATGAGTACTGTTCTGAGAAAATGTTCCCCTGATGAAGGCTTAGAAGATGCATGTACAAGAGTAAACAAGAGTAAACTGCACCCTCTCTCCACCTGTCGACTATGGATAGTGCACGGAGGTGATTCTATGTAGCTTCCCTTAGCACTTCCTCCTTGGCAGACCAGACAGAAATCAGGCGAAAGTGAGCAGTAATGGAAATTTGAAAAGGCATGATACTTGGCTTTAAATAAAGGATTTGCACCCAAACTCAGATCCCAGGCTAAGTAGGCATGTTTGCCTACATGTTAATGTCCAGTTGCTCCTGCTGTTGTAGGTGACGGGAAGAGAATCCATACAGAACACATGTGATTAGATTGACGGATTTGATTGATTTATGAGCAATTTTTTTTATGGTCCCACTGGATTGTCGCTTCGTGTTCACTAGAATTATTATTGTAATGACTCTTCCATGCAGTGATCCCCAGTAGGGTTTTAGTCCCATTCTATCCTACTCCACTTTTATTTTTGTAGAAAACACTAAGCTTCTTAATTATTGTTACACAAAATGCATAGCTACACACAATTTCCAAAGATCCAAATGGTGCAAAGTATATATAAAATAAAAATGAAATGAAATTATTTAAAACATGAGTTCAGGGCATAAATATATTTCCTTTTGAATAAGAAAATGAAAGACCTGTATAATTGTTGTGCATTATGTATAAATGTCCCTTCAGGGCCGGGGATATAGCTCAGTGGTTCCGGCGCCTGTCTTGCAAGCACAAAGACCCGGGTTTGATTCCCCGGTAACCACATAACAATACTGGGTGTGGAGACTCACCCCAGCAGCAACCAATACCACATACCAGTGCCGGGCGTGGTGGCTCACGCCTGTAATCGCAGCACTTGGGAGGCAGAGGCAGGAGGATTGCTGTGATGTGAGTTTGAGGCTGAGCTCAGGGCCAGCCTGAACCACAAAGCGAGACCCTGTCTCAAAAACCCTTAAAAAAAAAAAAAAAAAGTCCCTTCAAAGTCTGAATGGCTCCCAAATGGGGATTTAGGAGTTGACTGAACACGAGGCGTGATACTAGTTACTATATTAAGGCTCTAAAAGCTTTCTAGTTGAAGTGCTGATAAGGGAAGCCTGATTGGAGGGGAGGGTCACTGGGGGTGTGGCTTGCAAGGTCTGCCTTGCCTCCTTTGTCATGTGCTTTGTGCAGGCAGAGCCCTGAGCTGATCTCTGTGATCCCTCCCACATGCTGCCATTATGCAGAGGTGGCTGCCTGTGTCCTGGAATCTCTACAGACTGAATTGTAGTGATCACACACCCTTTTCAGGGAGATGTCCTAAGAGACCTAAAGATCATCCACCATGCTCTTTTTCCCTAGCTGTTCCATCTTTTCCCAGTTGTGCCACCCTAGGGACAAAGCCTGTAGTTGAGCTTCCTAATCCAGAACCAGAGCTTTATGCAAATATTGGTCAAAAGATACCCAAAACGCTTCAGTTTGCTTTAGATAAAATATAGAACAGAAAATATACATATAATGACAAGTGAAAGTTTTTTTTTTTTTCGAAGAACTAATGGAGATAGTATGCTATTTTGTTACAAATAAAGTATATTTTTTGTCTGAAAAGCATTAGCAAAAGTCATGTTATCAAAAAGTAAAGGGAAAGTCTGTTGATTGGAGCAAGTATTTGCACGTGGGACTAATCCTAAAGGTGTAAAAGTTATGGTTGGGGCCACCACTGTGAGGCAAAAGTTATGGATCTGGACCAGGTAAGAGGATTGACTGGATCAGTTCCAGGCGATCTAGAGAAATTCATAAATATTAGATCCCATAGAGTTAAGAAGGGATATTTTATTGGTGAATACAACAAACCCAAGGATTAGCCAAGATAAAGCTGCACCTTAATTTCCATCTTCCTCACAATTTCCAGTTCTCACTTTCTAACCTCTTCAGTTATCTTCTAATGTTTCCAATTCACTGAATCTTGCTCTAAGCCATGGTCCATGGAAACTTAAATGAGAGTTCTGGGCAGACAGTGTGACTGAGAAACCAGGAAAGTATGTTTTTCACAGTGGATGGAGAGCTTTAAGTTCTGTACCCATGAAGACCTCCTAGATATTCTCTAGTTAACTAGTTAACCAAACTTTCTGCTGTGCATTGAAATAGCCTTCAGAAGTTACATTATACACTGAAGTGCTAAATACCACTAATTCAGAATGTGAATACAAATACACACACAGATGTACATCTACAGACATCACAGAAAGGAT